>JAYMSY010000647.1:0-11071 GCA_036897685.1 Monsonia emarginata | reverse complement strand
ATACCCTCTGATTGACATCACATTTCGCTAAATTTTAGAAACCACAATATATACTCAATGCCTTCAACCATGCAAAAAATACAAAATCAGATTCTATGCAAGACTCCGACAAATACCCATCAATGCAGGGGGAAATCCAAAAAAGGAACCCTTAATCAAGCTACACAAAAAGCCAGCATAGACCCAAAGGCATAACCAGAAACAGATCAGTTTCAAAACAAAAACATCAAAGCCATAGTCAGAGCCAGGAGATCGACCATTTCTTTAATTGAGCTTGTAATACAAATGGATAAATAATATGATTTGAATACCCATCCAAAATGTAAATATGAATAAATATTAACAATTAGTTATAAACATACATTATGTATCCGGTGATCTGGAACTCCTTTTATTCTCGCATAAAGTTCAAGATGCTCTTGAACAGTTAAGTACTCTAGTAAAGCATCAAATTGAGGGCAGTAACCAATCTGCAAGAAAATCACAAAACAAGTCATCCAGGTGATGTTTTCAATTAGCATACACACCCAAACCATAGTATTACTACGCACATGGCGACGGGCAGCCTTGGGATTTGAACGAATATCTTTTCCAAAAATAAAAGCAGTTCCATCAGTTGGACATTCTTCTCCTGCATAGGAAAGTTCAATTCAAAAAGCAGGAAAGATAGCAAACAGATTTGAAATCCCAAAGTGGGATTAATCAATCGATGCTATCCCATTGAACTAAAGAGAGGAATGAGATGTCAACCCAAAGACATTTTTAAGGTGATATAAAATGAAGAAACATGTAGATGCAGTATGAAGCACTCAAGGTCAGTACTGGTATGGTAGTTCAATATTTGAATCACTTAAGTTCTAATAAAGTTCCCTCGTGTTAGGGTAATTCAAATAATTTGATCCAACAGAATCACAAGGAAGAAAGTTTTCGGAGCCAAAAGCAAGAAGGTGCCTTCATAATCATTCAAGAAACTTGTAGCTCTACAGCTCATAAAAAGAGAGAACGAAAATTCTGAGAAGAATCTGCATTCAGTGGTTCTATCCATCATAACAAAAGGTTTGCAATCAATCCTTACAGGTTGGGCTGTTGTGGATAATCCAAAAACAAATCCTTCACAAGGATGTAAAAGCTACGCATGGCAAGGATGCATGTTTTCAGTTTTAGAAGGCTCCCGACACCCCACACAATGACATTGATACCTTGGTGCAGCATCATGACATACCTGTTAACATTGATAAAGTTGTGGTCTTCCCTGCTCCATTAGTTCCTAGAAAGCCAAAACATTCTCCTTGTTGAACTGAGAAAGTTAAAGAATGCACTGCAACTTTTGTATCATAGTGCTTTCCTCCGGGATACACCTAAAATTGGTAATGAAACAACTAATGAACACTTAACAATCCTCGCAACAATGGTAAATGAGATAGTATCACGCAAAAACAGAACACGAACAGAAATACCTTCCGCAAGTTACGCAAGTAAATGATGGCATTATCAACAGAACCTGAAAGCACTCTGTTTCTTTCTGTTTGCACATCTATGTCTTCATCAGAGTCAACAGTAACCCCTTCTCTGGAAGTTTTTAGAAATGGTTCTAAATAACTAGAAGCCTCACACTGGTGTTTTTGAATATTCTTCCACCACTCCTTTATAGCGACCAGAGTTAATTTGTAAGAAGGTAGGAACTCAATTCCAAGTGTCAGAAGGAAGAAACAAATACTCTGTAATAGCAAACAAACTAAATTGGTCAAGAATACACCCACTTCATTGTGATATTACACCTAATATTTAACACGTATATGAAATATATAAGAAAAAACATAGCATGTCATGCAGCTCGGAGCCCCATGCTTTAGAGTTTTCATCAAATTACAGCTTCATACAAACATTTGTTACTGGCTTCCTAGGAGCATTTTGGTTACTGGCATACTACTAAAAGGAACATTTTTGAACCTTAATTCCACTGGGTCGTGTAAATAAATGAGAAGAAACAGTATTGCTAACCAAGAATATAAAACGAACCTCAATTGCAAGATAACAAATAGAGGCACCAGTGACATTCCAATCAAAAGCCCCGTCACTAGAACTATCTTTCATCCCTTGTCGTAAAAGAGCCAAAGAAGCGAGCCCATCAGCAAAGCAAAACCCTGGTGATAATCTGAAGAAATTCTGAAAAAACACATACCACGCATGCAGAAGGATTACTTCGTTATCACTAAGCCATAAACAAAATAGAAAAGGCATAAACAAGTAGTTCTCTGTTCCTTGATATGTGTGGTTTTGGAACCACCACAAAATACTAGCATAACTTAGTAGTATCATATTCTAAAGGCACTGGAAAGTAAGTGTGCTCCTCCAAGACAACAGAGATAAATAAAGAAAATCCCCTCCACTGTCACTATCATTCTTGGTATACAGTTTCTATTTTACATAAGCCCGCTTCAAGTTTTAAGCACAGTATCCTACTACAGCCATGGAATTGGAATTCCTATATCTCATACAAGACTAACTAATTAAGTTTATGGGGTTAGAAGCTGCAAAAGGCAGGCACCTATGCCCATTTAGGAAGAATAAGTAAACAAACAAACTACAAGGTACTGCCCAAGTTTTTTTCCCCTTTTTTTGTAAATTGAACAATCTATCAACTTCCAAGGAGAATATTTTAAAATGGAGAAAGATATACAACCTTCAGAAAAGAATTTGCATTTGCAGTTGTTTTAATAAGCCCCATAATGAATGAGATAACCATGAGGATGAGTCCGGTGAAAAAGTGAACCAAGAGAACCACATTCTGCATATACAGTAATAGTATTAATATTAATGGTCTTGTACATCTTGCAAGTTAGGAAACCAATTAGAAAACTAGCCTTACTTGAGCCATGGTATGGTCAGAAAAGAAAAATGTAAGGCAATAGGTTGATGATGCAATTGCTTGTCCATATTCCAAAAACATGAGGACAGTTGGCAAGAAACAACCCCTTCCAATAAATTGCTCCATACCTATAGGATCACGTTAACATTGCACGTGCAAAAATAAATTCATTTATAAAATGCATAAATAAAGGAATGAAGGACAAGAAAAAGGAATAACAGCTTCTGTGACAAATACAATCTTTTTGTAAGAAATTGTATTTCATAAGATTCACCTGGGCATAGGCACAAGCACTTGTTTCATAAACATACATGCTGCCCACTCTAGTCTTCTAGACATATTTTTATAATGGTTCTGCATTGATATGTGAGACAACCATGTAGAATTGTGCAATATGGTTTCTGTGTTTTAAGTTTCATACTAGTAATATTCTCTTTGGCGGCTGAAGATTGTAGACCACGTGACTAAATACTAAAACAAAATTTCTTTTTTATTTCTAAGTGCATATGCAACAAGTTCAAATACCCATATGTAAGAATGTTGTGTTGCGGATACACGCAAACTTAAACAGTAAGCTGCATGCATTGCAAACAGCTGGAGTTATGATGCTGTTGATGTCAGTATTATGTTATGTTGAGAAAACAGTCTGCATTATAAATATAAAATATATTTGAGTATAAATGGTAAAGTTTTTTTTATGGTTTGGAGCATCAATCCAAATGCCCAGACACCCCCTCATATAGTGTGAATGATTGATGTTTTCATAAACATGGAACGGAATAGCGAACCAATAACGATGAAGTCTTGTCATTTAATTCCACATTTCCACCCACTTACATAAGTGATGAATAGCGAAAAATTTGTTTGAAAGCTATAGTTTTGGGACCAACTAAAACCTTTAGTAATAGAAGCACAAAATGAAACTAGGAGGCATACCAAAGATGTAAAACAGAATTACTGCAATAGATGAAGGAAATAAGAAGCTGATGAAGTCCCATAGGTATGTTGAAGCCCAGTATGAGAGTACAGAAACCTGAGCAAGGAATAATTGTTTGTGATTTATGAAAGTATTTTGCAAATTTACACAGAACTAATTTCTTTCTAAGAAAAACATACCCCACTAATTAGTTGCTGGTGCTTAGCTTTTACTTCACGCTCCTGTATCATTAAAGATCAAAGTAGGTTAAGGCCTTGTTTGGTTACACTACTGAAACAAAAAATTCTGACAAAAATTGTCCATATCAGCATTTGGAGGAAATAAAATCAAGTTTAATTGTTTGGTAACTACGAGAAGTGATTACTTTTTTAGTGTGTCAGAGAAGCAAAAAAAATTGCTTCTGTCAGAAAAGTAGAGAGATAAAGAAATAAAATGATTTAAATTTTCTGATATATATCACCTTTTCAAATTTTAAATTTTCATTTTACCAAACATTTTTGTTTCTTCACTTACTGACACATCCACATCTTGAATTTGCAACCGTGAAACCAAACAAGCCCTAAGACAAACTAGTTATAAAAGTTACTTTATGTCAAGATCCAGGCAAAGGAACCATCATATCTTTTTCATAGGTATTTTACACACATGCATATATATATGTGCAAAGAGTTCAGTCTGAGACCTTAATTAAAGAGAAACCATCGAATTATTTCATTTATTAAAGAATACAGTGAAGCTAAACAATATAAGGAAACTGAAATTATATTTTTCACCAAGTAGAGAGGACAGTGGGGGCCTGAAGAGGCCAAAGATACGACAAAAAAGAAATCAAAATGTCAACCTATGAACAAGACAAAAGACAAGAGAGGAAATGGAACAGAGAAGATGATCCATCTGCGGGAAGAGTCTGGTGACAATTCATGCTTTGCAAAAACTATGGATATTGGTGACTGAAATACAGAATCATTGAATCCTCTTTTGCTCTTTGCCAGAACATAATTATACTTTTAAAAAAAAGGCACAATCAGAACAATGATGTGAACAAGTAAATAATACAGAGAGAATAAGAGGGGCGTGCAAATATGAGCACAAAAGCCATCAGGGTACTCCTGAATCCTGATGCTTTATGAGGTAATTTTCAAAACAAAATGATATAAAATTGGAAGGCAAGGACAGCACTTGATGACAATCACCTCCGCATAATGTTATGACGACTGTCAATAACTTAACTAAAAGAGTTAGCAACAGAAACTTAACGAGCAAAATATACAGCGAGAATTATGATGCACAATCTTACTGAACATGCAATGGTCCTTTCTCTTGCTAATTCACCTAATAATAAACTGTACTCCTGAGTGGCATTGATACACACCTTTACAATAGCAACAGCAAAGGAGGCAGGGATGAAGGAGAAGGCAATATTAACAATAACTGCAGCAGAGAAAGCATCCAGATCCTACAAAATTGAGAGGATGATCCAAAGTGAAAAATCATAATAGTACTGACATCTATTTAACCTAAACCAAATGATAAGAAGAAGCAGATGGATTAGCTCATTTTCACATAGAGAAGCTTTATTGAGGTTTAAGAATCAATTTGTTTTTCAGTCTTTTATTGTAGGTTTTTGAGTTGCTTGAACTAATTTATCTTCAAAATGCTTTCAAAAGATTTTGTAAAACATGTTTGGCTTGACATTTACATTTTCCCTCTTTAAGGTTACTCCAAATTTATATTACACCTATTCTTTTCCCAAGCAAAATGGATAAGGTAATGAGTAACCTTGGGCATGTCCTACAACACGTAAAAGATGTAGAAAATTGGGACTACACATATCGAGTCGGGCTCCACAACTAAAAGCTCAAGCTTATAGTTGGGTTTGACCCATCTCTTTATATGTAAGCTCTCTAGTCCACTTCAAATCCATGTGGGACTTTAAGTTCAAAACTTTTCATGGCGATGAATAGAACTTTTAGGGCTTACAATTGGTGGTTAGCAGTAACTCGGTATTGATAAGATTGGTGTTTGCATACACTTGGAACTAGTTGATACTGCCCATCGTAATTCTCTTATATTTGTTTGACATGCCTAATATGCCTTCCATTAATGCTAAAAAATTGCCACAAAGACCAATCAAAATTCGAAATCTGTGTATTTTTTTGTTTATTTCATCATCTATCCACTGAATTTTAATGTGTATCCCTATTTCTATGTTATACTCCTGGGAATTACCTGCTATGTATGTGTCTGTGTTTTGACTCCACATTATTCTTGGTTACTCTTAGTACTCCATTTCTAAAGCAGGTTTTTTCCCTCTTGGATTCCGCCGAGATAAATATTCCTCTTGTTTTCATGCTTGTAGGCCTTGAATTATAGTTTATACACATTTCTAAATCTCAAGAAGAAAAATAATCTAAAAATCTGCATAGACGGTAAATTGCCTACCTGAATGGATGAATACTTGAGATGAGACAGGTTATGAACTTACTACTACTTAAAACACTTATTTGCACCATAACACACTTATTTGGTTGGATTAGTGTATTATCAAATACGAAGTACTCTTCCGTCTATCCTTTTTGTTTTTTTCCTAGGCAATAACCGCAAACCAGCGACATCATACTTATTATATTAGGTCTTTGCCAGTTGTCTGACAGCTCTTGGTTTCTTCTTTGTCTGTTGTTGTCATGCTAAGAACCCGTATAGAATGACTAGTCTTAGAATTTCACTCGCATATTTCATTTCTGTATGCGCTTGCATAAAGCTTATAGCTTACAAGCAGCCTCACTGTAATTAGATAAAGCCTTCCCTCCTAATTACTGCAAGGTAGATGGGATAAGCTCGTTGATTTAGACGTCATTTTCTGTGTTGAACTCAGGAGTAACTGGATTTGGCTTGCACGAGTGCAGAACGAAGTTGCAAGCAGCAACAGCCTCTCCCACTGTAAGATAGATCCACTCTCGACCAATCTTTTCGATAAACTTGGACTTGTCTAGCTTCCTAATCACCTCGCTTCGCGGGTTTGCAAATACAAGCTGAAACAAACATAAGTTTTTTATGTCAGTTTGTGAAATGAACGTGGACCTGTTTTTGGGAAATTGAACGTGCAATTCTTGTTTTGATACCTTGAGACCTCTTCTATCTGTATTCTTCTTGAATTCTTCAAGCATGCTGATACCACTTGTATCGATACTACTCACAGCTGCATTTGAAATAATCATAATAACATCACTTTCTTGCTGTCCTAAACAGAAAGTATCAGTATTCTGTAGCTAATCACTCACTGGTCATGTCTAATATGACGTAGCGTAAACTACTTTCTCCTGAAGATTTTATCTTGTCTTCCTCCTCGTAGATCCATCTCGATAACCTGAACAGAATTGTCAGTTTTAAGTACTTTCTGGATGTTAACGTTACATACAAGTTTTATATCTGTGAGGGATTACCTTTCTCTTAAGTAGCCGGCATTAGCAAAGTAGATTGGGGCGTCAATTTGAAGAATGACAACTCCAGGAACACGATTCGCAACTGGGTATTGATCAATGCTTCTGTAGACTACAGAATTTGGTATATTTCCCAACACAGTTGTTCTTGGCCTTGCCACTGAGAGTAGCACTCTGATTAATGAGATCACAATCTGCATGCACACAAACTCAACATGTTATCTGATAATGAACAACTCTTGTATGCCTGTTACAATATAAATATTATAATTAATCTTTTGACAACCCGATTAAGTTTTTAGTTGAGTCAGTCTATTTATTGTTTCGGTACTTTGTGCTTGTAATTGACTTACCGCGACCACCAGGCCAATCTCAACACTGCCAAAGACCACGCCAACATACGCACTCATGCACACCACGAAATCAAACTTATCAACCTTCCAGAGATGAAGAGCAGCTTCATAGTCAATGAGGCCGAGCATGGCGGCGATTATGATGGAGGAGAGAACCACGAGCGGGGTGTAATGGAACAATGGGGTCAAGAATAGCAGCGTGATCATAACTGCGGTGGCCATCACAATGTTGGACACCGCACTCTTGCATCCAGCGTTGAAGTTAACGGCCGTACGCGAAAACGGGCCTGCAATGAATCAAATCAGGTGTTTATTATACATGGAGAAGTTGGTGTGATAAGCATATTCTAGCTGGTTTGCGCCAATCCTAGGCGGGTGGTTTTAGTACCGGTAGTTAGGTAGCAAGAAGTGCAAGAGCCTGCGATGTTCATCATCCCGAAAGCGATCATCTCTTTGTTACCATCAATGTGGTAATTGTTGAACATGGCAAAGCTCCTCCCAACGGCTATTCCTTCCTGTATGATTGATTGATTATATGGGTGGATTGGCATTTGGTGAGTGTGTAAAATGAGGTAACGTTGTTGGGTTGAGAGCTTACAGCCATGGCTATGATGCCTGTGATGACTCCAGTTTTAATGGCTGCAGGCAGATATGGGGAACCAAAAGCCAATTCCGAGACAGATGGAGGATTCAATCCCTTCTTCAGATGTCCGATCTGGAAATCACCACATATTACTTTACAGATCATTTAAGGTATGCCAAAATAAGTGTTCAATTTGACTATTTACAAAAAAAAAAATAACAATAACCATTTTTATGCTTAATTTTGCACTCTCACCCTCTTATCATGTCATATTTCTATTTTATATATTTTATGAAAGGATATAATCTAGAATCTATGACAAACTTGTTACTTGAAATAGAAATGAGACATTTGTGAAACAATTATGTTTAAAAATAAGTCACTTATTTTGAATTAGATGGACTTTGTTTGGTTATGCTCTTGTGACCTCATTCTTTAGACAACCATCTTAGAGCATCTACAATGGTGAAACAATCATTGTGGATGTCAAGTGCAAAATATATAGTAGGTGTCACTTGTTGTGAGATTGAATTATACATTGGTGCATAAAATTTTGGTTGTTGCTATATGCAGCTCTCTGAGCTGCGAAATTGTAAATTTATTTTTATTTTTTTAAGAAAAAAATAACCATGTGGAAACTTTTTGCGTCCACCTTGTCAAGCTGAAGCTGCGGCAGCGGCTTTTAAAATAGAATCTACGTGGCTGCGGCAGTTGCCTCCACAATGGTGGAAGTCGCCGTTGCCGCCGCAGCAACACGATAGCCACCATTGTAGATGCTCTTAGATTCTTAATGCAATCCTATAAGCAGAGTGTCTTGATCCCCAGGCCAAGCCTTTAATTTTTGTCGTGCCTTGTATATATTTTTTTATAAATATTGTCACTGTCTACCGAGTTTAAGTCGGGTCTTTGCCTCAAAGAGAAGCACTTTAATTGTTTGAATTCAAAATTTTGCCTTAAGGTTAAGATTTTAATCTTTTGTTGTGCTATATAATTTTTCCGTCACAAAATAAGTATTTCCTTTCGACTTTTAACAATCTTAATTTCATCATTTGTTCCCATTAATAACCACGTCTCTAATTGCGTTCCATCTTGACTCTATTGGTCAAAGTGTTCAGCTTATAACCAACAAGTCTCACTAGAAACACATCTAATGAGAGGGTTGTTCCTAATTGTGAAACTCATATGAAAAAATTACGTCATAGAGAGGATATAAGTTGTAATCTAAGGTTTATTTACATACAAAATTAGAAGGGGGACACTAAAGTTAGACAGAGGGAGTGCATATATAATTAATGTAGGATATTTGATAGAGGGAATAAATAGATAAATTTATTTTCTTGGTTACGATATGAAAATATTTCAAAGGACTAACTCTCCGGTAACATATATAACAAATTTCAATTGGCCTCTTTTTCCCGCAAGAATTCAACTTTCGGAAAGTGATTTATACCAATCCCAAATCTTTTGATTAGGACACTTAATTGCCATACTTATATTATATATTAGGTGATCCAGTCAATTTTACCAAGTGTTGTCACAAAAATAAATTTCATGAAGCGTGTGAAACACTAATGAAAGAAAACTAAGCACTACCCTAATCCCCAAGTTTCAAAATAATTAAGAGGGACAAAAACACACATTAATATATAACCATGGAGTTTATAGCACGCATTAGTGGGGTACCATGTGGATTTGGATGCTTGGAATCAATTAGAAAGTTGTGTTTTAATTTTAACTCTGACGTCAAAGAGATTCTGCTCACAGTTTATCAACTAAGACTTGGAGTTTGATAGATCAAATATGAAAAAATATATGTAAATGTGAATATTATGTAATAAAAAAAATTATACAAATGTATACATATAGAAGTGAAGGAGAGAGTGATAAAGCTGACCACTTGAACTCCATGCTTCTCGGCGTGGGTGACATAAACGAGGATGCTTCCCAAGATGACGGAAGTCAAAGGTGCCATGGCATTTATCCAGAAGAACCTTTTCTTCTTTTTGCTCTGATTTTAATCACCACAATTAAGCTTATTAATAATGTCACCAAGTAATACAAAATAGTTCAAGCATCTCCGAATGAAATACTAAGCAGTGATTACGTGGAATAAGCATCTACAACTTAACCACCCTATTATATTAGTATTCTTATATCATGAAAGATTAAATTTGACCTAATATGACAAAAATTACTTAACTAATATGAAATGGGGACAAGAAAGACCCATTAATTGGTCCCAAGGGAATAGGTATTGACTGGTGTGAAAAAGAAGGGGGCGGTGAAGTTGAAAATGAAATGGCTCCTCTCTCATTGAGTACCAAACTCAATCTAGAAGGTAATAATATTAAATAAGTAAGTCTATTAATAATGAGGTGGAGTGTTTTGGCGTTACAGAATAACTTTGGACAGCAACATATGAAAGTGGGTGAGACATGAAAGATTTTATGAATTTTAGGAAATGTCTAATTTCTTTTACACCACTTTTGGAAGTATGTATTTGTACCTAATATATACTACTATTTCATGTGGTAGTGATATGCAGGTGGTGCTTACTCATGACAGAAAATAAAAACATAAATAACAAAATCAAAATGAATTTGGGTTTGGTTTTACTCACCAAGTATCTTGTGACGATAAGGAGGAAGAGGAAACAGCATCCCAGTACGCCACTTTCCCATCTCCACTGCACCAAACAATTCACTCACATCACACACAATACTTCATTTATAGAAGAGGGAGTACGAGAATGTGTAAGAGTTAGACCTGTGAACTATAACTAATAAATGTATATTCTTTCAATTTTAATTTCAAAATAAGTGTTTTATTTTTAAAAATAATTGTTTTAAAATAAGTATTTGTTTCTATTTTATGTGGTACATATGACAT
>JAYMSY010000646.1:0-11082 GCA_036897685.1 Monsonia emarginata | reverse complement strand
AATCCTATCCTATATATAAATATAAAGATGGTACATCTCTCAAATACTAGACACGTGGTTGCAGAATTTTTTTTCCTTTTTTCTCTTGCTGAAATTCAACATGATCATGAAAACTGAAAAAAGCAGAGGCCCA
The DNA here is from genome assembly GCA_036897685.1 of Monsonia emarginata. NCBI lineage: Eukaryota > Viridiplantae > Streptophyta > Magnoliopsida > Geraniales > Geraniaceae > Monsonia > Monsonia emarginata. The sequence continues at coordinate 10,949 of JAYMSY010000646.1, read as the reverse complement.
CACTCCATATGGTGATAGTAGAAGTTCCAGAGAAGGCCTGTTGACTATTGAGGTTCCATTGGATTACACCAACAGCTCAGCCATTCATGTTGATTTATTATATGAATTGACAGTACAATTTAGATGCTTTGTTAATTAAAAAGAAAATGGTTTGATTATGGAGTATTTTTAAGCCCCACTAGCCATGAACCTTCAAACTTCAGAAAATTGAATTGCAAAATTTTTCCTCAAGTTTAAAACTGAACTTTTGCTCAAAAGAGCTAAGAGCATGTACAATGGGAGGAGAAAAAAGCGGAATGTCAAATGAAAAAATATGGATCTCACACATTTGGAATCGTGTTCCCACAATGGTAGAGCACAGAATGGCGATGCCAGTATGTTCTCTTGCCAAGAGTACCATTTTTTTTTTGGCTTTCTCATGCGTGAAACTCAGTCAAAAAACAAAAAAAAATGGTCATCTCGCCGAGAGGACTTGTCCTCTTGACGAGATGGCGATGTCAATGCAGATGCGAGAACCGCATCGGGGTCATTCGCATTGTCATTCACATATCTACCTACAGTAGTAGATCCCGATACGAATTTTAGAATTAGGATCCCTTAAGAGCCTTGTATTGTACATGCTCTAATGCAATGACACTGAAGTTTTTTATTTGATCAAAATCTTCAATTAGTTAAAATATAGTTAAAGCACATGTAAATGTTACGCAATCAACCCAAAAATGTAACAGTTTCGAGGAGAGGAATGTGAGTACAAAATTAGCATATAGTATCTAAATTGGATTTAGCATAAAAAAAAGTAGTTGAGACATTTTCATGTGTATAATAAGTAAATAAACAAATATGTATTCGAAAAGAGTATAAAATGGGTAGGTCCCAAGGTGTTGAGTGAGTGCTGGAATTGCAAAATGCTCATTTGACATCTTGTGCCATTACAGTACCAGACAACATCAACAGACACAAAAATTTATTTATACATAAATATGATACATACATGTACATATATGCATCACACAGACACTGTTTGTTTCTCTCTCAAATGACAGTTGATTCCGTGAAGTCCATGAAAAGCAAGAACCAATAAAATGTATGAAAAAGTTCACAGGTCCATAATCCCAATTCCCACCATCAGCAACAAGAAACACAGGACAGGACTGAGCTTTTCTTTTCATTTTCCAAGTAATTGCATGTGAATCCCTCAATAATTTCTCATGCACCAGTGGGTCCTTTTGCCTTAGAGCCAGCCCTTCCTCTTTTGTTCTCTTGCTAAACTCCAACTCCTTCAAGAATCTCTCTATCTCTATCTCTTCTTCATTTCCCTCACACACATACATACACTAACTACTTAATAGTGTCTCATTCTGTTCCCTATTGCTCTTGCTCTTGCTCTTGCCTCACCCACCATCTCTTATCTTGCTTTCTCTCCTTGGTTTTTTTTCTATCTTCAACAACAATGGTGGTTTTTTTGCTCAATAGGCTCTTTCTTCTCCTCCTTCTCAGTAATGGGTTTCTTTGTTTTGGAGAAAACAAGGTTCTCAACCTCCAAAAGCTCCAATGGAAGCAGAAGCAGAAGCAGGGTGGTGGTCATGTCATCCCAAGTTGTCACTCTCACAAATCAAGTGAGTTTTTGTTTTCACAAAGATGAAACATATGTATCAGCTAATGGGATCTGCCATTGCTTTATTTTTCTTTATTTATATATTCCATTCTTTTCTCTACCCCCTTGGGATCTGTAGCTTATCACTATTTATGCACTTTCTTGCTTTATGGGAACATCCATTATTGCTCCCCTCCTTTGTTCTTGATAAAGCTCTATATCAGCTTATCTTGGACTTCACTCTTTTCCATTCTAGATTATGAGCTCATTTTCAATCCAAATATGCAGATTAGCCTTTAAAACCATGTTACCTGAATTGGGTTCTCACTTGTTTGCACTTTCAGGAACTGAGAATGGTGCAACCATACTGGAAATGAAGCACAGAGACCATTGCTCTGGAGAAACCAGAACCGTCACTGACTGGAACAAGAAGCTCAAGAAACGCTTGATCCTGGATGATTTTCGTGTCCGGTCACTGCAGTCCAGGATCAAAACAATGGTTTCTGGCATCAGCAGGAGCAGCACTAGCTCTGAAGAGTACGGCTCGAATTCTGAGATTCCATTAACTTCTGGTATCGTACTCGACACTCTAAACTACATTGTGCAAGTAGGCATTGGTGGTAGGAACCTGACAGTTATTGTTGACACTGGGAGTGACCTAACATGGGTCCAATGCCAGCCTTGTAAATTATGTTACACACAAAAAGAGCCTCTCCTGAACCCTTCCCTGTCCCCATCTTACCAACCACTTCTGTGCAATTCATCAACTTGTCTGTCCTTGCAATTTGCTTCTGGGAATATAGGAATCTGTGGGAGTACCGAACCGCCAAGCTGTAACTATGATGTGAGCTATGGGGACGGGTCCTACAGCCGCGGTGACCTTGGCAGTGAGAGCCTCAACCTTGGCACAACAAAGGTGGACAATTTTGTCTTTGGTTGTGGAAGGAACAACAAAGGTCTCTTTGGAGGAGCTTCAGGTCTAATGGGTTTGGGGAAGAGTAATGTTTCACTGGTTGCTCAAACTTCTGAAATGTTTGGTGGAGTTTTCTCCTACTGCTTGCCTAATACAGAAGGCGAGAACTCGGGCTCTTTAGTCCTGGGAGGGAATTCATCAGTTTACAGGAACTCTACGCCTATTTCTTACACGCAAATGATCATAAATCCACAGCTCTCCAGCTTCTATTTCCTCAACCTCACCGGCATTAGTATTGGTGGTGTGGCTTTACAAGCCCCCAAAACAGCAAGTTTTGCTACAAGCGGAATGCTGATTGATTCTGGGACAGTCATTACCAGGCTTCCTCCTTCACTCTACAATGCTCTCAAGCAAGAGTTTCTGAAACAATTTTCTGGGTTTCCATCAGCACCGGGTTATTCAATCCTGGATACATGTTTCAACCTCAGTGGATTTCAAGAAGTGAACATACCTACCGTAAAGTTTCACTTTGATGGGAAAGCTGAGCTGACTGTGGATGTAACCGGGATCTTTTATTTTGTGAAGACTGATGCATCTCAGGTGTGCCTGGCTCTGGCAAGTCTTTCGTATGAAGATGAGATTGGAATCATTGGAAACTTTCAGCAGAAGAACCAGAGGGTTGTATACAATACCAAGGAGTCGAAGTTGGGTTTTGCAGGAGAAACGTGCAGCTTCAAATGAGCACAAGAGTTCCAAGAAACTGGTTTAATTTGTGTGTGATGCATGAGTGAGTGAGTGTGAATATATTTCTTCAATCTGCAAAGAAACGCCAAATCATTTCGTTGGCGACAAAACCATGAAGTTGTAGTTTTCTTCAGTTCCTGAAACATATAAGTAGCTGTTAGTTTCATCAACTAGAAGAAGGTATAGAACATTTGGAAGCAATTTCAGATTTGAGTGTCATGTAATAATGTTACTTCCTAAAGGAAGGAGCCAAAAAAGAACCCAATTATACATTGATTTCTGTAAAATTTCATACCAACGGTAATGTATTAAGGACTCATGCAAGAATGCTCTGTGAATGCAGTAATGAAAAAGCAACATGGATATGAGTTTCATGTTTTCTCCAGACTGAAAAATCTCAAAGAACAGAAAATTTTCATTCTGCTTCTAATTGATGGAACAACAGTTCTTCAACATTTACACAACATATCTAAAATTGGTAAGCGAGATTTTTATAGCAGACGAGAAATGGTTGCACATTAAAACCATTTTAACTCCAGGCCAAATCTAGGATGTAAACACTGTCTGAATCAATCTGTGAGATATAACAGCTTAATAATCGTTTTCTGTTTAATTCTGCATTAGAAAATAACTTCAGCAAAGGATGATGCCTAACTGCTCGCGAGCTAATTCCTCCAAAGCATTCAGGATGATCCAGTAGAAACCACAACGATAGATACAATAACATTCTTCCTTGTAATACTTCCCAAGTTCTCATCAAGTGCTGTTGACGAGAGAAACTAATTCAGTGTTTTCAGATTCTGGCTTATCATCACCCTTCTTAGTCCTCAACATCTCCATTGGGAGGACAGGCATGTTGGGATCACTTCTGGGTACTAAAAATAGAAAACCAATTGGGGCAATTCTCAATATGCTGCGGAGCAAAATAGCAAGCCAGAGATTGTCAAATGTTGATCGCGTAACATTCAACATGTGAAGTACAAAGCCTCCGGCCCAGGATGATGAGAGCATCCCAACGTGATCAATTGACATCAGTAAAGCAAAGAACGTGCCTTCTATGCCAGCAGGGCAAAGCTTTGAGCTAAGAACGAGGAGTGGCATCCATTTTATGCGCATTATCATCACGGAAACGGCTTCATCAATTACGACAAAAACATAATCTGGTATACCCAATTTCAAGTTTAAACGCAGCACAAATACCAAATCTAGCAATCCCGAAGCACCAAACAGTAACTGAGCCCAAAAGAGTATGTCGCGATAAGGGTGGTTCTTTAACAAATTTTGATAGATCAGAACACCAATAAGGGAACCAATTGCACCAACAGAGAATATAGACCCAACCACTTCCTGCATGGATGATGTGAATCACAAAGTTTTCATTAGGCACTTGTACCACAGGTAGATATATTGTCTTCTAAACACTGAAAAATCGTGTCATAGGGAAATAATTGATGTAGATAAGAACTCTAGAGTAAAATCAGAAAAGCCTGGTAAGGAAGCAGGAATTATAGGAGATTTAGTGATTTATTCAAACTTCAGGAATGCATAAGAAAATGAAAATAAGTTAATTGTAGATGAAAAGGACAAAAAGGTGAAGCTTTGTCAGACAAATAGGAAATTTTAATCTGAATTTGTAAGAAAGAGGAACAAGAATAGTACCTGTGAGAAAGATGGTCCCTCTTTTGCATCTGTGTACCAATAGAACATTCCTTGCTGAACATTCAAACCCAGTGCAATTGACAAAAACATGTACAAACAAGGCCTATAAACATCTCGGCATTTAATTGTTGTCCACATAACCTTCATAGCATCCAAAAACTTCTCACTTACCTGGTTCAAGAGCCCAATATCAGCAAAGCAGAAAATAGGAAATGCAACAGATTACCCTGTGATATAGTCAACCTTACCTGTTTGTAAGAAAAATTGTGTCTACGGGATTCTCTGGATTCCCTCAGAATTATTCCAACCACAATGACTAGACCAGGTGGGATACTGAGCAACCCAAAAACACCCTATCAAGGAAGAGCAGAACTGGTAAGATGTTGAATACACAGATTCAGGAAATAAGTTTTATCTCGGAGCACACAAGATTCAGGCTATATTCAAGAATCAACGTTTCTTAGCCCTTGCCATGAAACAAGGTTTGAATTTCTCTTCATTCAGCGATAGATATGAGACTGAAACTTACAAATAGTATTTGCATAAGATTTTTTTTGGGGTCAATTGTAAGATACATATCCAGCAAATGGCCCAATGACTTGAACACAATAGCATTGCAGTATGGTTAATACGCATTTGCATAATTAAATTGCACACATTAGATGTACCATATCATATATTTTGATTGAAAAGGGATTATTCACAGGGTTTACAAATAGCCACCGCTTCCGGACTGTTTGATCACTGGAACAAACTGATTTAACAGCATTAATACAACAAATATTTGCTGAATCCAGCTAGAACATAATCATACTATGTGCAAGTGTGAAACCAAGGAGTATCCTGTCCACAAAAACAACATTAGAGAACTTCAGGAAAAACATACCTTAGGACCAACTAGGTGAACAAAGAATCCACTAACTGAGAATCCTAATAATGCTCCAACAGAAGAGCTCAACCCGCACAAAGTTTGCATGTCACCAGCGAGGGAAGGATGACTTATGCTGTTCTGTGTCACGCACGCATCAATGGTCACATCTGCTATCGCTACACCGGTACTCCCAGCCATTAGGGACATTATGGCAAATACAAGTTGCAATTTCTTGTGTAGTGATAGCACAAGCATGGAGATGGCACCAATAAAACCTGAAAATAATGGGGGCTAAGTGTCATCGTCGGTAACTCAGTATGGATTAGAAATAGCAATAAGCATTACTCAAATAGTGACATGTAAATGGCAAAATGACCTACAATCATGATCACAGAAATGTATGATGAAATTTAAAATCCCTAAGTTAAATAACTTCAGACTTGATACTAAATAACTCATTCACATTATAAGTCGTAGTTTACAGAACTTGAATTACTTGCTTAAAGGTTTTGTTACATTAAAATGATGCTACATGTTACTGTCAGAAGGGATTAGCATCTTGAGACGAACACATATAAATGAACCAAAGATCAATTTATGCAATGACAACTCCCTTCAGATCTACATACATTGGTATTCTGGTTAATGAATTTGCAGAATAAACCATCCAAGTTCTGCAAAACTGCATAACCTTTTCATAAATGATAAACTCATAAACCCATATGTTACATTGTTTCCTTGCAGTAACGACGGTGTTTAATCGTTGCATGACCTTACAAGGTTTATGTTAAAATAAATAAATGAGCATTTGAATGGACAAATTCAAGAAACATTGTCTTTCTTATTATACATCTAAAGTGATGAACTACATTAATCTAAAAGTTTGATATCTGAGCTACAAAGATTCAGAAGAACCCCCAACCCAAACCCCACTATTTATTTCACAGAATCAAGAAAACCCTTGTTATCTCCTCACATTCCATCAGGAGAAGAAAATTCGTACTCGACCAAAGACAGCAGGTTAGAAACTTAGGTTCACTAAACAATAGCCCAAAACTTAAATTTCCATAGATAACACTCATATGGTAAACAAGTCAACAGCTATCTATTTGTCTATTTAACAAGTAAACTGTCAGAAACAAAAAGTTGCAGCTGGTTTCCTTCTATTTCTGTCCTACTTTGCTCATAAACCCATGATATGCAAATAATGGGTAACTCCACACCACACACTAAAGTTTCTACTCAATTTCTTCAAAAGATTCCATCGTGCATAAATCACTCTCCCAACCAAAAAGAAGAAATTTCTCACTGGTCTTGTCATAACAACTTACATATGATAAGAACAAAAACTAAAACGCACAGCCACTTACCTAAGACTCAAATGAATGTCACGAGGCACTAAAAGTAACAAACCAATCAATCCAAGTTCCCCGAGGATTCAAGCAGAAAAAACTACAATGGATACAAAATGCATCAATCAAAAAACATGACAAGAACACAATGCAAGAAAAATAAAGTCCAATCCAAAAATGAAAGAACAAATTTTGCAACAATTATCATTCCATTCCCAAGACAAAGCAGTGAGATAAATCATAAATGAGTCAAAGGGTGAATTCTACTTCACTTGCCAGCTAAAACGAAATAGGGCCTCCTCTTGTACCCAACAATAGGAACAGTATCAGTGAAAAGACCCCATAGAGGCTTAACAATCCAAGGAAACTGAATAATCCCAGAATACACCTGCGCCGCAGAGGGCTGCAGTTTCTGCTCGTCCTTCAAGTAATATTGGGTACTGACCTTCCCCAAACCCATCCCAAGACCCTGACTTATTCCATATATAATGACCACTCCCGCCACAAAGCTCCAGTGCAACTCATCACCCAGCATTCTGAACCACTGTACAGGACTGCAAAGCAAATTCCAGAACCCATTCTTCGAGCTCTTCTGCTTCGAGACCTGAGCACCGTCATCATCAACTTGAAGACTATGTCCGTCTCCTTCCACCTCCATTTCTGCGCAAATTTTTGAGTAAATGAAAGATACCCAGTTCACGAATCAGTGTTCCCTGAAATGGGTCGGTGAAATTGGCCCCAAATTTCTTGGAAACGTTGAGGTTTGTGAAGGTTTTGAGGTTTTGACTGGTAGAGAGAACGATGACAACTCGCACACGTAATAACATGGAAGAAAAATCCAAGACGACAGATTAGACCGAGCGATCTCATGTCTAATCCGGATTTTAGTCTTCAAATTTCCCAAATTTAGTTTAACCCGACACTAATTTGTTCGATTTAAGTCTCGTCTTCTTCCTAATCGCCGATGCACCGATCAGTAACAGTCAGTAGTAATGTATGTATCGTGACGACGGCCATGAAAGCAGAAATGTATTTGATGGCCCAATAAGATCAAATCACCGCCCAATTATATTGGGCTTGGGCCACTTCAGAAGTTATGAGATGACGTGTTAAAAATTAAACTGGTCATTGTATGGGATTAGGTTATTGATTGATTTTCTTTTAATAGAAGTTACATACATTAAAATTCTTTTAAGTCCGTCTCATCCGAGTGTGTCTTTTTTTTAGAGTAAAATTTACAATCAAGAGGTTGTGAGAAAATTACCTTGACCACTAGGCCAAAGTTGGAACACGGTTATTGATGGATTTGATCTGACTAGATTAAGTAGTATTTTTGTTCTAACATGAATAGGTGTCTCATTTCTAAAAAGAGTTGTGTTTAGTATAAATGTTTTATTTTTATTTTAGGTAGTAAATTTATCCTAAATTACTAATTACTATTTTTTTCACAAGTAGTTTAAATTGAAAGAATTGTGGTACATGAGGAGCAAAGAAATGACAATTAAACACAAAAATGAACATCTTTAATTTTTTTAAATGGTAAAATGATACGGATGGAGTACAACACAAAAAGAATAGTAATAAAATATGAAATCTATAAATTCTAATAAAACCATATGAAAAAGGGTTTATAATGCGTTTTAGAGCATGCCCCCTGTGCACGGATGACACGGAGAAATCGAGAGATTGTCCATTGCTAAAAAAAATCCAAGTGATTAATATGCTCAACCTATAACCTTGAGGTCAAGAGTTTAAGTCTCACTCTTGCTAAAAAAATCCAAATGGTAGAATTTAGGCATGGGGTATAATAGGTCTGCGTAGGTTTACAGAGTTTGAACTATCCTGCGAATGACCTATAAAAGTGTGTTAAGTACATGCGTGTGTTGAGAAAGTAGCAGAGGACGGAAGAAGAAGAAGGCGATGGAAATGTCCTCAATTTAATAAAAAAAACATCACTTAAAAAAAGATACAAATGCTAGCCTTAAGCCATTTGTAATGGTTTGTCGTAGTGGTTGCGGCATCCGGACAAAACGAGGGCAGTTGGCTTCACTTGTCAAGTTGGCAAGCTGACATGCAGCTCACTGACCTGACATCTCCCATATAATTACTTTTTGTCATTTTTAATGCAAAAATAATTCAAAAATATATAAAAAATTATAGGTCGGCGAGTTGTATGGTCAGCTCGCCGGCCTGCACTTCTATATCATTTTCTTATATTTTTTCTTCACATGGGGCATACTTTGCAGGGAGGGCAATAGCTCCCCCTACTACCCCATTAAAAATGCTCTTAGTCCATAAGCTTAGAGCATCCACTAAAAAGGAGATTTAGTTGGGAGATTTAAGGATCATTAAATCTCCACCGTCACTATAAGGGGGTTTAAGAGAGATTTAAGAGGTTGTCTTGCCGAGATGAAAGCGCATCTCGACGAGATGCATCAAGTCATCGCAGCGAGATGACAATGCAGCTCGGTAAGACAACATTTGTTTTCAGTCACTTAAACCTCAATCTACACGGGTTTATTCTCCAAAAACACACAATACCTCTTCTTCAAAACCCTAAACTCCATATCCATACCTTATCAATCTCACACTCACCTTCAATTCATTAAAATACATTGTCTCCCCAACCTATTCGGCTTCTACACCCCGAATTCGGTCTTACATCTCATCAACATCAAGAGGTAAGTTCAATTTCAACTCTCCATTTTTTTAGTTCTATGTTGTCTTTCATATATTAGTGTCAATTTCTTGTGCATATGATGTGTGAGGATGCTAAAGTGTGATGATTATTTGAAATAATGAATTCAATTTCTTAAAACTTATGTCTTACATTACATATGGATTGCGGAAGAATATTGAAAAAATTTTACATGTGTGAATGATGATTGTAAATTGGTTTTGTGAATAAGTGTGTTTGACAATGTTATTTTCCAATATCATCGATAATATATTTATAGAGGTGACTAATTTAGATTGTGCCACATTGATAAATTGTGAAAGACATAGATTGGATTAGAACTTTTGTGGTTGACTTTTGAATTTGATAATATGGGATTGTCTTTGTTAAAATTCATTTTACATGTATGGTTTGTTGTAGTAAAAAGGGATGCAAGCAACAAGCCAAGAAAGTCAAATATGTTTTGTCCTCTTCTTCAGGCAACTATGACAACATTGAATATAATCTGTCAAACCCTCTCCCAAGGCATTGGAGAGCCATTTCTGAGACACTCATGCTACCCAATGTGTGGGTTGAGGTTGCACTAGGATTTCTAGAGCAGAAGGGGATCCTCGACTTCCGGCAGAACGTGTATGACCTTATGGACGATATATATGGGATGAACTGAATTGAAGACCATGCGTCAGGTTACTTACCGGGAGCCCACTTGGGAGTTCATATGCACTTTCAAATTTGATAACCACACTGATATGCTCTCTTTTACCTTCATGGGATATCCCAAGCAGCTATCTTATGGGCGGGTGCGGGACATAATATGGATAGATACACCTGAACCTTTGGGAGTCATAGGGGCCAACTAGTGGGATTTATTCTGAAGGCGTGTGACAGGTCGGAGGACAGGGTATTCTAGTGGTATCCAAGCCCTGCGCATGAGGTAGTTGAAGTGGAGGTACCTACATAAGCTGTCATGCACCACCATTATTTCTGAGATTTCTAATACGGGCAAGGTTTACGACTACTAAATTAGTTAGTTGTACTATGCTTGGAAGGGGAAGAAATTTGATTGGATACAGGGCTTGAAGAGCCTGTTTAGCAAGCAGCTTGTGTATGGTAACTCTGTTAGTCAGTGTGAGGGTTTT
>JAYMSY010000645.1:0-11091 GCA_036897685.1 Monsonia emarginata | reverse complement strand
CCCCCACGTCGCACCGATCCTCGTCATGGTCGCAGGATCTCAGGCTCTGATACCAATTGCTATGTATTAAGAGCAAACACAGCAAAAGACAGAAAAACAGAGTATAACGCAAATGGTACTAGGTATCTGTTCAATCTCAAATTGAGATTGAACCCTTCCTCAAGAGAGACCAAAACTTGCTATTACAATCGACGAACCCTAATCCATAACATAAAGATCTATATATAGGCTTTGATTCTAGCCCTAATGGCTAACAGACCTCGCACGATGCCTGTACCTTCTGACAGAGATGACGCGTGGATTCTACTCGCGCTCACCGCCTCTTTCTACGCTACGCTATACTCGAATACCCGCCCAACGACGCCGTATTACGATTATTCCTTACTAAGCTCATAAACCCAGAACAACACCGCTTCACTTCTCTTCTTCCTTCTGCTAACTACCCAAATCGAATTATCGTTGGAACTGTCGCATGATTGCCAGATGTTATTCTATTCATCACTGACAAAGTTGGGAAATGAAGAGGTTTTTCTATTCTTAAATCTAATGTTTAATGTTGTACGCAATTTGTATGTACCAAGATGAGAACTCACGACCTCACTTATATAGAAGCAACCACTTCACCCAACTTATGTTGATTCATTGTTTGTAGTACTAGGGCTTGGTTAGATAGATTATACAAGCCATTGACTTCTCATGTGAGAGCTTATTATCCCATATTATTACTTGGCTGATAAGATATTTATATCATCAACAGTAAAATAAAAATCACCTTTTCTAATTTGGGTGATTAGGTTCTCCCTCCGTCCCAAAATGAGTGTCCTACTTTCTTTGTTAAGAAATTACTTTGCTTGAGATACCCCTACTGTCCTCCCTGTTAGTTAGTTATTATTCCCTCCATTTCAAAATAAGTGTCTCATTTGACTATTTGCAAAAATTAAGGATTCTCTTATTTTTGTTTGACTTTTCATCATTTACCCCTCAGGTACCGTCATGCCTCCAATTTAACTCACTTATGAAGGGATATAATGGGTAATTCATGGTAAACTCACTACTTAAAATAGAAATGGGACACTTATTTTGAAATAACTATTTTTAAAAATGGGACACTTATTTTGGAATGGTGGGAGTACAAGTTATTGAGTTAGTACGTGGGAAGATATGTGGACATGTAAGAAAGTGGAATAGTTCAACTATCCTGAAAAGTCAAATAGGACACTCATTTGGGGGCAGAGGGAGTACATTTTTGTTATACTCTATCTAAGGGGTTATTTGTGTGATTTGACTGGTGTAGTTAACTAGCTTATACAAGCATTTCCGTGTCATCTAATTTCAAAATTGAAATTGCAGGCTACTATAGGAGCTTGTAACATTCCGAAACCTAGAGGATGGAGTCCTGTCGAGCAAAGCAAATGGACAAGGTTTGACTTTTTATTTCTTGAGAAGAGATACTGCCTCTTCCTCCCACCACACACACGGGCACATGCAGCTCAAGAGGTTTAAGCTTACATGGGTGACCCTGAAGAATTTATGTTTTGTTTCTGGCAAATGAGGTGTATATAAATCATTGTCTAACTAGCATGCATCTGTAGGTTCTCATAAATTGAGGTCTCAAAGCAAAAACAAGTTCAAATCCGATAAGTTTTAAACCAAAGTATGAAAATATATTAGCATGTCAAATGAACTATAGAAGTCCGGTTTGGTGGAGGATGGTTAGTCTTCAATGAAAGTGGCATGTGGAGATATCTAAAAGTGGATGTAGAAAACTGTTGTGTAATAAGGATACTCTCATATAAGATCCTGAGACTATTTGGTTCAGGTTTCATGTTTCAGGGAACAATTTGTTCTTTAGACATTGGATGGCAGTTCTTGCTGAAAATATAGGCTGATGACCATGGTGATAATTCTTCCTTCGTCAGAGAAGCTCTGCAGTAGTGTCTAATATTTCCAATTAAAAAATACTTATGGTAAATTAGGCAAGTGACTTTTGAGATTTTGGGGGACATTCATAGAGATGTAGGTAGCATCTTGATAAGAAATTTGAATTCCCATTTTTTGTTATGTTGTTTGGTTTAACTTGAGCTTGGTAATGGTAGATCATTCCCACTCTCATGGTTATTGTTAGGTTTAGAAATAGAATTCATACGGAATGATTTTTGAAATAATTTTTTTGGATTATATGATCATTGTTGGCTTTTACTTAGTCATGCATAATATAAATTATGAATTAAAAATTATCATCAATTATTATATTGTTGAAGTCGTAAAAAGATTTGAAAATTAAACCAATTTAATTATATAAGGAAGTTTGATAGAAAATTATGAAAGGAAGTTACTCTTATGTATCTTTCAAAAAATGGATACAATATTAAATAAAAAAATCATACAAAAAGGATGTTGAAGCACAATGTTATTAGTTTTTCATTTCCCAATATGATTATGGCATCCAATTTTCATAAGGAGAATGAAATTTGTTAGAATTAGTACTAAAAACTTTTTTCGTTCACAAAGTATCCATTTTTTTTTAAATTTGGTCCTTTCGTTAAATTTTGGTGAAATGGATTTTTTAAAAAAGTTTTCTATTTTTTTTTGCTTATGTGACACTTATGTCATAATATAGAATAGACTTTCATGAATTAAAATTATAATGTTTTGGGTACTAAATCTGAATGAAATTGTATAAGTTTGGATACCAACCTTGAACAAAATGATATACTTTCTGTACCAAATCTGAACAAAATTGTATACTTTGAGTACCAAACATTAATAAAACGGATGCTTTGGGTACCATTTGTGAATGAAATTTTTTTGGGCACTTATTCTAAACAAAATGGATATTTGGAGTACCATTTAGGAACATTCTCCTTATGAAAATTTGACGCCATAATCATTTTTCTCTCAAAAAGTTACATCAAGTTTGACTCATAAATCACCTAAAATGGATATCTATTTATCTAAGAACATAATCATTATAACCATTTTGGTTAGCAATGAATTTGTTCTATGGGGTTGGAATGGCAATGGGAATGCAATTGCCTTAGTCTTAATCCAAACATCACCCACAAGATCTCATTCCCATTGCCTAACTAAAAACCCTTAAACAGACACTACCATGGTTTGCAAAAACAAAATTTATAACACTAGGAGTAGAGGGGAAGATGTGTTGAGAGGAGAGTGGACTGTAGGTAATCTTGTAAATGGGATGGAAAAGTGGACTTATGATTTGAGAACATATAAAGGGCGGAAATTGAGAGACAACCATGCATTGTCGGTAGGGATGAGCCATTTCATGTCTTATAAAGACTCCATCATAGGTTTTAGAACTGAAATGTTCTACATAAATAACTGGACCTTTTGTAGTACTTCATTGCACAGTATTTACATGTGCATTTTCATAACTTATACCTATTATTTTTAATTTATTTTTCGCTTTACTAAAAGTTCTATTTTTTTTGTTCTGTTGCATATACAGTTGGCACGGCCTTGGAAATATGGCTTCAACAGAAGCCATGCGTCTATTTGTGAAAATTTTGGAGGTCCGTGCAAATAAAATTGCAACTTTATACTTCTACAATGTTATGTATAAACTAGCTAATTTACTTATTATTATATTGATTCTGCAGGAAGAAGTTCCAGGTTGGTATGCAAGAGCGTCTGACTTTGTTGCAGAGCCCGCTGAAGATGCGGAAATGAATGTAAGTATATCCAAATTATTACCTAAATCAAATGTTTGGCCTTAGATTTTAAGTCTTAGTTGTGACTTTCTTTTTCCATATTTAGAGATGATTTATGTGTGTCTTTTGGAGTTAATTGAGAGGAGCTAACTCAATGAGAAAAAATATATAAGCAACCAGAGTCAAAGTTATACATGTAGGCATGCATGGATTTAGATATATTCTTAGATCAAAACTTACACTAATCACCTGCTGTTTCCCAGAGAGAAATTTTGGCTTCCAGTTCAGATGTCTCTTTAAATTGATATCACAGAATGTCTAGTGAATCTCCTGTCCCATGGTACAAGGGCATAGCTTGAAGGGAGAACCACGTCTTATGTATAGAATAGTAGAATCATGTAAATTGTATAACATGGGCTCTGATTACTTTAATTTTTACTAGCTTCTTAGTCATCAGCTATTAATTTCAAGGCCCATTTGGATGCAGTTTCTTACAGAATAATGTGGGAAAAGTTCCAAATTATTATCTGGGGGAATAATGGAGCCTACACACCAGTAATTCTACTATAACTTGGAAATGAAATGATGTTATGAACTAAGTAGACCTCTCTCTAGAAGCGTGACCTGCAGTATTGCCAGAGCAACTACCCCTGACCAATTAACATTGCAGTGGCCCCGCCACCACGATAAACCATCTTGAACTTTGCTAACATGACTTTTAGCTCCAGTACCAAAGCTGCCGGCCTGCTGCAGTGACGCTGTCACTACTCACCAATGCTTTTAGCTATCATCAACACTGTGGATTAATCTTTCTGGTGGTTATCCATAATAGTCTCATCTCTCGAACCTGTTCATTCATGACCCAAAATGAAATGACCCCCGTCCATGAGTTCTTTTGTTTTGAGCTGTGAGACACATGAGAACAATACCACTATTACTATTCTTGCTAGCAGCAACCATTGTCAAAACTCTCCATACTATTGGTTCCTCCCAAGCTACAATTCTCCTTGTTACTACAGTTGCATATGTTTTTTGTTCCTTACATTTTATTCAAATATAAAATTTGCACGTGTAGCTGATTTCTTATTGGTATGTGTATGTGCCAAATGGTTTGGAACTTCTGTGCCTGCAGCTGTTTAGAACGAAACAGCTAACTGTACATTATGGACTTCTGAGCTTTGAATTTACTATTATCATCCTAATACCTCAATTATTACTTGGACTTTAAGCTGTAGAACTCTTTTATCTACTTCAATCGCTGGGAGGTGTTAATTTCATGTAATTTGTTTATAGCATAATTCTGAAGCTGATGCAATCATAGAGAATGGGAATTCTTTTCCTGAGACAAAGATTATATCCTCCGAAAATGGGAGTGTGATGGAAAGTCAGGATAAAGACGTTGTCTCGGAAGCAGTTGGGTCTATTGTTCTATACGATCAATGGATATCACCTCAAATATCTGGTCAACGCCCAAAAGCTCGTTATGCGGTAGTGGCAGCTATCACACATGAATTGCTACTTATATTTTCATTTTTCTGTGTTTCCCATTTCATCAATTTCAACTCAATTGTAGCATGGAGCAGCAGTCATTCAAGATAAGATGTATATTTATGGTGGGAACCACAATGGCCGGTTCCTCAGTGATCTTCATGTAAGCAAGCTATTTTCACATATTAATGCTTATATTTCTGCAGCTATATAATTTTGAGTACACAGTTATTATGTGAATTACAATATTCATCTCTTGGACCATAGGCCTAAGGCCTCATTCGTTTGACTCCTATTTCCTCTTATTGGCTCTTTTTTGTTTTTAACAAGAGGCCCATCAAATAAGCAGCAGTGTTTGTCTGTATGCTTTTCTTATATCTCTTCTTAAGCTTGAACTCTGTTTTGAGAAGTGATGGGCTTTTCATTTTTAACGTAAGATGACTTGTAAAATGATTATTTATTACTACTTATTCATTTAGTTCCTATAGGCTCATTCTGGTACTTGTTAAAAAAATATGATGTGTATCAAACTTTTATCATTTCTTCTGAACAAAAGACCCCCAAGCGTAATGAGTTCAGTGATTTAAACATATAGTAATTTTTACCCATCGAAGTTCTCCAGTCTTGTTATATTTTAGTTGGTGATTCAGTTTTTCTTGCTATTAGTATTGTAGTGTAATTTCCCTTTCAGTACTTCATTTACTGGTCTTTTTAAATATGACTGTCAAGCTCTCTGTTTTCATTCTTGCATCAATGAAGCTAAAATAACATAATAAACAATGTAGGTTTTGGATTTAAGAAGGTGGACTTGGTCTAAAGTTGAGGCTAAGGTCGAGGCCCAGGCAGTGGAGTCACCGTCTTCAGGACCAATTCCTTCTTATGCAGGCCATTCTTTGGTCAGTATAACATAGTTCCTTTTTCTTTTCTTACGCTTGCCGAAGCAAGTTTTTCCATAGAAAGTTGATGCCCTTTCTCGAAGTATTTATCTTCTGGTTAGTGTTACTGCATTGCCTCATACGTCATATAATGGTTTATTGGTGTCTATTTTTTCCCCAATAGATACCATGGGATAGTAAGCTTCTTTCAGTTGGTGGACACACAAAAAAACCTTCTGAAACTATCCAAGGTATAGTTTTATTAATTTACATATTGCTTTATTATATTTTGGTTTTATGATGACTGTCTTTTATTTATTTCTATAGAAAGTTATATATAGTTTACTGTCATTAACATTTTAAAGATGTATAAAATTACTTCCCCTTCTACCTGTAAAGAACTTTTTCACAATGTTTTTGTCCATTATTATATTGTCCTTCGCTTCATCTTATATTTGTTCTGATTACAGTGAAGATGTTTGATCCACAAACTTGCACTTGGTCAATTTTAAAGACTTACGGGAAAGCTCCGGTATTTCTCTGTTCTTTCCGCTCTAATCTAATTGATGTGTATCTCTGAATTCAAGAGTACTTGCCTTCTTCACTCGGTAGTAGTACTTGAATAGTTAGACAAAATATTATGTTCCTGAAGGAACTAAAATCAGATCTCTCATTCTTATACTGATACAGGTTGTATTGCTGTCATATAAGTTGTTAGGAGATCCGAGATCATTGCATACTTTGTCTTTGTTTAAGATTAAAGTCCTACATTGCTCAGAAAGAGAGAAAAAACAAAGCTACACGTAAAAGCTAACCCCAAGCCTCAACTAACAAGGTTGACCTTTCGGTGAAGGCGCTCGAATCCTTATATGCAACCCAAATAAAACTTAACCATGCTCATTTAGGTCTTCATATGCAACCTATGAAACTTGAATGAACTTTCAGTTGTGTATAAATTGTGGATCATGAGGTAGAGTATACTTAGAGGTTTTGTGATTATTGTGCCAGATTTACGGATATGCCAGGAGTTCTTGTGATTATTGTGCCAGATTTTCGTTAAGAATGCCTCCTTAGATTTACTCATGTTTGTAGGTCTCACGTGGAGGTCAATCGGTGACTCTGGTTGGGACAAGTCTAGTCATATTCGGCGGGGAAGATGCAAAAAGAACTCTCTTCAATGATCTGCATATCCTTGACCTAGAAAGCATGACCTGGGATGAATTCGATGCTGTGTAAGACGATTTCTAGCAATCTCAGACAGTATTTCCATGTCATACACCACAACTCGCTCTTACATATAAATGTCTTGTTTTGTTGTCAACAGCAATGTATGTTTATTTGCTGATGTTCTGTTGAGGTTTATTTATCCCATATATTTGCAGGGGTGTGCCTCCTTCTCCAAGATCTGACCATGCTGCTGCTGTACATGCAGAGCGTTATCTTCTCATCTTTGGTGGTGGTTCACATGCTACATGTTTCAACGATTTGCATGTTCTTGATATACAAACGGTAAGGAAGCCTCTTGATATACAATACTTCCCATATTGTATTTTGAGTCTATCATTTATAACTTTGATAACTGTGGGTTCTGTAGATGGAGTGGTCAAGGCCCACACCACAGGGTGATATACCAACTCCAAGGGCTGGTCATGCTGGGGTGACAATTGGGGAGAATTGGTTCATTGTTGGTGGTGGTGACAACAAGAGTGGTACTAGTTATTTAACTTAATTACTCAGATGCAAAATAATAGTTGCAATGCAGAATTGTTTAAATCTTATCTTAAGGCATCTTCATCTGCATGATCCAATATATGGTTGTGTAAAGGTTCCTCTTACAGAGGATGTGCTATTGGAAGTATTCTTAGCTTTACAGCATCTGAAATATTTTGAGTAGATTTTCCTTGTTCAGTTAAAGCTGCTTGGTACTTGAAGCTGTGTTGTAATATAGTAATTCATTATTTTTCTGTTCGGATATGATTTATTTGGTATATCTACAGTTCTGATGTAATATCAATTCAATTTATTAGGTGCCTCTCAGACAGTGGTTCTCAACATGTCTACACTTGTTTGGTCTGTAGTAACTACTGTTCAAGGACGTGCTCCTCTTGCTAGTGAGGTACTTCATAGGAAAGTTTTTATTATTATTATTATTATTATTATTATACTCCCATCAAGCTACTAGTAATTTGTATCACATGGAGGAACTATGAAACACAGATTTGCCAATTAGGGTGAAGAATCGAGTCAGACATGGACACTCAAATCCTTTGTATCATTCGTAAATAGAAAAACAAAAAGGTAGTAATGAGTAAGATTGCCTTTTAATTTAAACTTTTGTTGTCCATGGTTTGTAGTGCCCAATGACTTAGTGTGGCTAAATAGAGTTGACTGCTAGTTTTATTATTCTTAGTTTGTAACAGGGACATCTTAGGTTACAATTTGACGTTTTTTGTTGTTAAAATTATAATTAATATACTTACAAACTATGAGTACATATTATTTATGGCTTATAAAATATATTCTTAATTAAAAAATGTATGCGTCCGATCACATCACCTGATACTCCCAGAAGGGGGTTTAGGAATAGTAGTTATTGGATGTGCTGTACTCTTCAACAATCAAAACTTCCATAATTTTTCTAAGCTAACCACATTGTTAAGACGTAAACCTATGCAATTGCATGTAGCTTTTCCAAAAGACATTATGGCTACCTAAGTAAAGCCGAACATAACCTTTTCAACAGATGAACTGCTTTCTTTTTACTGCAACTATAGAATTTCTGATTGTAGTGTGTGTACTTTGGTAGAGCTGGATATACATTGGATATAGGAATATAATATCATCCATATTGAGCTATACATTGAAGAGCTATAGCTTTTGATTAAGATAACAGTTCTGTATTACCGTGTCTTTTTGACCACCCTTTTTTCTGTTTATTTGTTATGGTTTAGTTATAATTTATTGGTGTTAATGTCATCTCTTGTAGGGCTTGAGTTTGGTTCTGAGCTCCTTCAGTGGTGAAGATATACTTGTATGTTTTGGCGGATACAATGGACACTACAGCAATGAGGTAAAATACTGTGTTGCATAAGTCTAGCATCTATTGCTGTTTCTCTGCCCCTTTTATGATTTATTTGTTGCTGTAGGTTAGTGTTCTCAAGCCAAGCCACAAATCAACTTTACAAACGAAGACATTGGAGACTGCAGTTCCTGACAGTGTTTCTGCTGTGCATAATGCTACAAATGCCACCAGAGACCTAGAATCTGAGTTAGAAGCAGGCCAAGAAGAAAAAATTAGGGAAATTACTATGGACAATGTTGATTTGGAGCCCACGGTATGTTCTGTGCAAAATATGTTCAATATCTGAGCCATGTATAAGTTGTAAAATTTCTCCTAACTTTTGTCTGGAATTTCAAAAATATCCTTGCTGATAGCTATTTAATATGGGTCTATTTTCTCTTACAACTAGTGTGTTTGAGGGTACTGAAGTCAGCTTTAGTTTTATAATAATATCCATGGTAACAATATTACCAAGTTTCGTTATTGGTGCTCTTTCCTATAATATTATTTTATTAACAAAATGTTGGTATTGCTTCTGCTTGCTACATATTTGTCATGCTGATCACTCTTGAAGACTATTTCCTGCCAGGTTTAATGTTTTTCCGTTCACTTATAGTTTAGAATATTATACAGAAATCCAAAGGTGAGGAAACCAGTGAAAGCCTTCTGGCAACCCTCAAGGCTGAGAAAGAAGAGTTAGAGTCATCTATAAACAAAGAGAAGTTACACTCTAACCAACTAAAGCAAGAGTTGGTAGAAGCTGAAGGTCGAAATGCAGATCTTTACAAGGTAGCTGCATATATTTTGGCAATTATGTGTTCCTTATGTTTAGTACTGCAGATGTTGTACATATCCTGTAGGTTAAAATGTGAGATGGATATTACCGTTGAGAATTCATTTGTTTCATTTGAAGCGGTTGCAGTAGAGATATTTCTTTGACTTGCTTCTTGTTGTGCATGAATAAAAAGGAAAAGATTTTCCTTCGAAAACTTCAGTGAGACGTAGAAAACATAATTTTCTACTGGAGTAATACTGTTGCAAGCTAAAATCCTCTCAAAATGGTAGTGTGGCTGGGAAATGGTTATATAGAATAATAAACCATTTACCCTTTTTCGTCTAGAGGGGGTTAGGGTCACTGGTGCGGTATCCTGATTCAGCCCGTTGCATTTCAATTCCGCACAAACTTTTCGCATTCTGTGAAAGTGAAAAATAGTGGCTTGTGCAATATTCTGCATCAGTTCTGACACCTAGAGAGCAATAAAATTGAACTTCCAAATAAGGATTTCTCAGTCACCTGTTATCTTGATTCCACCTTTTTCTTTGGGTGATATTTTGTTGGTTTCTAGGTAAGGACCAGTAAATTGCTTATAGAATCAAACAAAATTCCATAACTACAATTTTCAATTTTGGCTCACGTGAAACACTCATGATTTGTTGTTTTGATGTAGGAGCTTCAGCACGTACGAGGTCAACTTGCTGCTGAGCAGTCAAGATGTTTCAAACTCGAGGTATTTGTTCATCTGCATTAGAAGGTTCTCGTAAGGCAAGATGTAAATTGACTTCATATTTGACTAAATATCCCTGTTAGGAGGGGGTTTGGCAAGAACCCCTACGTGTGTATTTTTTAAAGCGAGTTACACAAGAGGAGGTAAACCTCTCCTTCCCCAACCCCACACTTGCCCATGCAAGTGATCCACTTTAGATTTGAACTCGGGTCTCATAGGAGAGCAACTACCTCCTTGATCACTAGGCTAACTCAAGTGAGCATGTATATTTTTGAACACGAGTTATAGAAGCGGAGGTAACTCTTAAAAATGTGTGAAACCAAGTAGTAATTGTACGAAGAATATAAAAGGCAAATGCTTTCTTTGAATTATGAGTTAGGACTGGGCACCGAGAGAAGTTAGCTGGATTGTCTGCTAATCACTTGTTGAACCAACAGGTTGATGTGGCTGAAATACCATAGAAGCTGCTATAGGTGGGCACGATCAAA
>JAYMSY010000644.1:0-11106 GCA_036897685.1 Monsonia emarginata | reverse complement strand
GAATCTGTCATGCAGCTCACCGAGCCAGCAATTGTAACTTAGCGAGCTGCATGACAGCTAGTGCCAAAATTGTCTACCCAAACAGCAGCATGACAACCCCATAGTGGTGACAGCCAGCAGCCTAAATAGAATAACAACTCCACTATGGGTACTATCAGGGGACTCTTAAACTACAGATGGAAGAGTCCTTTATTTTGGGTCAGCCCCTTATAAAATAGTCTCACTTTTCATTCTTTTTGTTGTTGTTTTAACCAATCATATAAAATAATACAATAAATTATATGATAATTTAAAACTAAATTTGGGTCTCATTGATGGACACATTATTTTTAGGAATTCTATTTTCTTATGTGGTATATAAAAAGTACAAAAAAAATTAAAAAAAAAGATTCGGGGATTCAATTTGATTCTTTTGGATGTAGATGCTCTTAGAACATTTCCAATGAAGCGGATGTGAGATTCAAAATGTGGTATCCACCTATTTCACATCCTCCTCAAACAATAGTGAGATGTGAGAAGGGAATCTGAATTTACAACTCGACGAGTTACAATCTTTAGAATCACTTTTACCACTTACGCCAATTTACCTCTTGACATTTCATCAAATTACATTTCCACCTTAATAAGTAGATCCCTTTGCCTTAGTGGTGGGCTACGGCCCTTTACCATTTGTTCAAACTTTGAAGCTTGAATCTTTGCAGATGAATTTTTTAAGCGTACGGATATGAATTAACTTTTCTAGGTTTCAAAAAAAAAACTTTTCTACCGAATAGTCAAGAAGGAAAGACTCTACAAATTTGATTATTTGAGTTTAGAAAAAACTATCCTTAACTGTGCAATTCCAAATAACCCAAGAATAAATATTAATATGCGAGGGCATCGATGTGAATTCAGAGACAGACTTAGGGTTAGGGCATGAATCAAGTCCATCCTAAGACCCAAGAAAACATACCCATAGAAGTTCATGCCCTAGCCCCGCCAAAATTTGAGTTCTTAACTGAAGTATAGGTCGTGTCTAAACATGGTAGGGGCCAGGCCAGAGTCCCCAGCCCAGCCTAGTCCTATTGAAATGGATAAAAGGTGAAAGGCTGTTAAAATACCAAATTTCACATCAGATAGATAGGTTATTAGCTGGGGTCAACAGTCATACTTGAACTGTCCAGTTCCAGAATGACAAGAAAAGAATCATTCATCATTAAGGTCAAGCACTAAGCCTACAGGATTTTTAAGTGGGGACTAAAGCAAATTTGAAACTGGATCAGCCTGCCAGGATGGGGAAGAACAGGTAACCCCTACTGTTAAGAAAATTTATATATAACTGTATTATTGATCACCACAGAAGATATCCTATATTAGAGCCTAGTTCGATGAAAACTTAATTCTCTAGTCTTCAGGAGGTTTGAACTTGAGACAACTCGGTCCTCTGTAGTACAACCCCACAGACTGATTGTCATTGAGGAAAAGCTCACAGGTACAGGCAGATATCTATATTTTAGAAGACAGATGATGCTACGACTAACCTGTTCCTTGGTTGAAGTGTTCATGGGATCTGTATTAATTGTCACGGTAGGGACATTTCTTTTACTATATGTTCGACTTAAAGATGATTTCAATCTACCCACCACCCCATTGCTAGCACCATTGTTCTCTTGAGCCATTTCCTTCGAGGAAGCTTTGTTCTTTTTTATCTTCTCGAAAAGGGCAGCTGAAGATGAAAATACAGAGACGGTTCTCGAGAGTGTTCGTGCAAGATCTGCAGCTTTCTTTGAATTGACAACGGTTGTGGATGAACGAGGGCAAACCGAAGAGGGCACAAGAACAACCGAAAAAATGCGATGAGCTCCAATTCGTGTTTCGTAGTCTGGATGGACCATGGCTGGGAGTAACTGATAAAATAAAGCCTCGGGGAATGCCTGAGGGAGAAAATAAAAGTAAACATCATGTATAATTAGATAATAAGAGATTGCAATAGCAATGACAGCAAGGTACAAAACTCATTAAATATAGGACCACAATTGAGATACTTGCCTTGGTTTGATATGACAAATTTGGTAAAGCAGCAACAATTTGTGCAGTACGATATACGGCAGAAATTGTAGTCCGAGACACTATAGTAACATTCGAGATGTTCTCCAACATCACAGCCATAATGTCAAGAATTGGGCCTGCATCTCCAACCTGTTTACAATAGCCTGATCAGTTTTGTTTCCCCAAGAACAATCCATTAATAATCACAGGAGTCGGTGTAACTAGTAGAAACTTGCATATATGCAATAAGCTGAATAATTTGAAATGGGAAGATAATTGCAGGATGGAAACAATCATATAAGAAGAACTACTTTAATTCAAGTCTGAGCAATTGTGCAGCTTAGGTGTAAAGGTAACTAAAATAATATAGAAGATAGCACCACCTTATGTGACAACTCTACAAGACACTCATCCACCACTTCACCAAAAATTTTGTTCCATTTCCTTACATCAGCACCCACATTGGCCTCATCATGTGAGAAGTGAGTGCTCTTTCGTAAATGCCTCATCACATCACTTATTGCACCATTGATTGCAATAGAAGCCTCAACCTTCGCCTGTTGAGCAAGAGAGGTGGTTATGCGAACAATATCAAGCTGCATGTTGGGTTGTTTAATGACATTTTTATGATCAAGATGCTTGATTAATATCGATAACAAAAAGTGTGTATTTTGCCCTGCAGATTGAAAAGAACTAGGTAAGATAATCCGTGATTATAATCTACTTAAATACTATTATGAAATTAAACCATATACTCCCTCCGTTCCAAAATAAGTGTTCCATTTCTATTTTAGGTAGTAAGTTTACCATGGATTACCTATTGTATCCCTTCATAAGTGAGTTAAATTGGAGGCATGGTGGTGAATGAGGCACAAAGGATGGAAAGTCAAGCAAAAATGTGAGAATCCTTACTTTTTGCATATGGTCAAATGGGGCACTTATTATGGAACGGAGGGAGTATATTGAAAAAGAAATAGCATCTACAGTAGTAAAATAAGAATAAGACATCAGAAATCGTAATTGAAATATTTGTATGTACCAGAACTTTCTATCAATAATTGCATATCCTTTAAGACAGGGAAAGCGAGACCCGAATCAGCAGACCATAAATTTCCACTATCAAAGTAACGAAATAAAGATTCCAGAACACGTCGTATTGTTGTAGCCTCCTTAGCCAGCTTGGCCATGTTATGAAGGCAAACTGTGGACCAAAAGCAGGGGTTCTTGGCTTCTTCCCTACGAGAAAAAAGGTGATTTAGATTTTTACGAAGTAATAAACTGAAATACTATAAATTTAACACATTCAGAGAATATTGTGATAAGAAAGTTTACGCTGTCACAGTCACTTGGCCTTTTTCATTAACAATGCTCCTCCAAGATGGAAAACTTAGTGTGCTATCAGGCAAAGAGTCATTTCTTATCACCTCTTTAACCCAGCGGTTCTGTGAACCTTCCTTGTTACTGCCGTCAACTGAGTTTTTCTGAGAATCTCCATAATTTTCCAGAACAACTGAAACAATCTATTTGATGAAGAAGAAAAAAATGTCAAGAGGAATAAAAAATGGTCCCTGGGTCACAAGAACTAAAGAAGCTTCCACAGTATAACTCAACATAGATAAAAACAAAATTTGGCAGATGATTTCCCAACAACATAGTTGGGCAAGAGTTCTTGAGAATTGCATGTGTAAGTATCACCAATACATTTAACATGATTGGAGATAATTAATCAATTTAAGAAGCTGAAAATGGATTAAGTGTTTAAGTAATATATGGCAGATGATTGATTTCCCAACAGCACAGTCAGTTCAGCTACAGTTCTTGAGGATTGAATATGTTTAAGTATCACCGATACATATAACATGATTGGAGATAACTAATCAATTTGAGAAACTAAAAATGGATTAGATTTTTAAGAATCACCAATGCATCTAACATGATTGAAGATAGTTAATCAAAACGAGAAACTGAAATGCAAGTGAACAAGGCTTTTTATAAGCTTATTAAAAAAGTGAACAAGGCTTTTTATAATCTCTTATACATCCTATAAGAGCTCAAAATTTGTGAGTATGCTGTATAACAACTTGTAAAAAGTATTTAATTTTAATACAAAAGCAATAAGAACCTGAAGAGATTTTCAGACCAGACCAACTAGCCAGGAGGTAAGGGACTTGGACCCTAATAGATAGTAAGAGTTCAAAATGCTTTCTTCCATTCTGCAGACACTGCCTTGATTGGAATTGCTATGCTAATGGTTTGCCTCTCAGAATCAATATTTTTACCAGTTCTGTTTTTTGTAAGGCCACTAATGGTAGGGTTGAGCTGCCTCCAATAGCAGGCTCATCATCATTACAAAGAATATATCCTCTAATTTTTCTTAGATCCTTAAATTTGATTTGGATGAAAATAAATTATATTTATATATTCACACATCTGCATGGTGAGGTAAATTACTGGCGGAGCTGAAAGATGAGAATTAGAAAGAATGCTGTTAGGAGAGAAAAAAACAGAACACAGAAATCAAATTACATAGACTTCCCTCAAGGTTGAGGGAAACATCAGTGACCTCACTCCATGTTGTGAAATGCCATTAGCATCCCCTCTTTGCTGACCGTAGCATTATTTTAAATTTAAAAGGAAAAATGATCATGAAAATGTTAATAGGCTGAGAATAAAAGGAGTAAGCGATATTTTCATTTTAGTAATGTTTTCAAGACTACCATGAAAAAAAATCTACTCTACAATAGTGCTGATGAAAGAAAAGAGGGGAGGTCCCAAGCATTTTCATGAGACAGGAGGTCAAATGATTTTTCTCCAACCTCAAGGGGGTCATGGTAATTCACTGAAAATGGAATAACTAGAAGATTAGATCACGGTTATCTGTTAAAGTTAAGTCTGTAAATTCAATACCGAAACAACTTAATCTACTTAGTTCAATCCTAAGATGTTTGCCCATTCAATCAGACAAATATTGAGATTCACAATCAATAGGAAACAAGCTATATCATAATGAGATCAACTTTCAACAAAGATTTAGGAAGTTTAAAGTTATGCTTACATTGTCGAATTCAACTGAGATATGTGAGTGTTCACCCATAAACCAAACCTACAGAATGGATGATCCAACTGTCATCAGTATTTCTTAAGTTGGATACAAACCTCAAGTTAATAAATATTGTTAAGAGTGAGAAATTAAAATGCAACAATTATAAAGTTGTCATTTTAGGAGTTGCAGTAAAATGAAGCAATACCATTGAAGAAAGGGCTTGGAGGCCAGCAGATCGTAGATGTTTTGCCTTTTCATTCTCCCCCACTTCTTGAGCTATCTCACAAAGCTTTGGAATAAAGCCTTCTAAGTTGAACATATAAGTCCCATCACTCTGCAAAATTAGTTACATAGCAGATGTTCAAAGCTTCCATCAGGTAAAAGAACACTGAGCTACGTACAAAATTTATGAGAATTGTATACTTTGATAAGTAAGATGTGAAAATCCAAAATAACCATCCACAAACTACACCAACCTGATTAATTATAAAGTCAAAGAGAGTAAGACATCCAATAATTCTCATTTCATCCTGCCGTGTTTGATCCAGTAGAGTGTGCATTATGCTAAGTAAGCTACTTGCAAACAGAGGCCTGCAAAATTCTTATTAATGAAGATATGATACCAGTTCATGACAAATTGGCATGATATATTGCAAGATCTTGGAGAGTGCAATCAAAAATACTGCAAAAACTTGTAGAGTAATAGACATCTAGAACTAAGGCATCCGTGCAAGAAAAAGTAGACCAGCATACAGCAGTAGCACCACTTATAGAAGGTGAAACCTAGGATAAGGAAGATAAGCATGAAAAGATGATACAAAAAGTTTGACTACCTTTCCAAACAAGCTGAAAACACAGCTCACAATTCCATGAAGCTTCACAAACATAAATGTTCCTATCCTAAAAAGTAAAACTATCAATACCCCCCACTTCGGTTTCACATTAAGCACTGCAAAGGTTTCGCACCAAACACACACAAGACCTAGATGGGCTGTTGAGTGTGCTTCGTAGTTCAGCAGGTGAATAAATCTTTCCAGGCATACAAAAAATCCAAGGTAAAGCAATGTACGGGAAGGTCCACACACACAGAAAAAAAAAAGAAATTATGTCCACAAGGACACCACCAAATTCTTGTCCAACATTGAAGGAACACAAGATACCACATTCTCATACAACAAAGCTTACAAATCTAGGCAGCTTAAGGCCAATGGTATGGTTACATCTTGGGGTGTTTATTTTGGCTATGATCACAGTCAAGTCAAGGAAATTGGCCTATAAAATGATACAGGGAGTACTTCAAACTTGAATAAAATAATAAACAATAATAAATATGAAATCTGAGGACGTTTCTCATCAGGCAAGGTGTTTGGATTAGCTTATAAGTCAGCCAAATTAGCTCACAAGTCTCAAAGTGCTCGTGAAAGTGTTCAGTAAATTTTAAGAGTTTATTAGTTAAAACTCATAAGCTCCTTAGTAGCTGAGAGAAAAGGTTGGGGTACCCAACTTCTCATCCTCCAACTTATATGCTATGAAAAAGGAAGCTGGCTTGACTGAAAGAAAGACACTTGTACCCTTAGTCAGTTTGAGAAGACAGTCAAAACACCCTCTAAAGAGCCATTAAAATAAATTCTTAAACTAGAATCTATATACAGATATGGAAAGGACAAGGAAATATGTGTATTTGTGGCTTGTACGTTTCAGGATTTTCTTGGTTCAGTCGATCCAATTCCAAGTATGTATTTGCAGCCTGCATCTAAAAATTATCTCTCGTTTACTTCATATTGAACTTTTTCAACACAAGTAACCTGGTCATTTATCCTTCTTAGTTTCGAAAACACCAAAAACTATAAAATCAATCTTACATAATATGGAGAAATGTCTTTGAAGTGTTCACTATAGGGTTGTTAAGAAGTTCTGACTTCTGACAACAACAAAAAAACATTTTAACACCACGGAACACAGATTGTCAGCTTAAGATGGGACAGCCCTATAAAGGAACAAAATTATTCTAAAAGCATACATGACGAAGTACGAAGAATCAGAGAAGAATGAACTCACATTTGCTCCTTACAAGAACTTAACAACTTCCTATATATACACATGACGATTTTTGCACGTTTGAAATTCTCTGTTCTTAATTCCTTGTAACACCTTTGCTCAAGCGAATTTGTGATCTGATATAAAATTAGTAACTTCTATTAGAAGGGCAGCAACAACTATATGTTCATGAGTGAGTAAAATAGAAAATAGAGAAGTTTAGGGGATCACAGTTCCATTATGAAACTCATACAGTTAAATAAATTTGGGTGTCCAAGGGTAGTGATCTGGACAGCATCTCAGCTGTTAAATAATCTTAATACCTTTGGGACACGCATGGGATTTTTAGCAGCATATTCACAAAGCTTTCCGATCTTACGGTCGTTTGGCTCTTCGTTCTGTCAAAACATAAAAAGATAAATCGCAGCAATTTATTGAAGATAGGGAAAATTTGAGCATGGGAAGCAAATATCAGTTATCTTGAGTCAAGATATAACTAAACCAAACATACACAAAATTATTATTCATTTCAGATGCCTCAGGATTGCTTTGGTGGTAACCATTTACAAAAGCAGGGCCAGAATATTAAGTTACCAAATTATTTACATTACAGGCAAAATGAGAGAGTATGCTTAAAGAGATAATTGGACGTGAAAAGAGAATCTAAAGTCAATGCCTTCAAACCTAGAAGTTAGCCAAATACTAGAAAAATGCATTAGTTTCATTATTTTCTTACAAAATCAGAAATACAAGTGTGGGGCTGATATGGCATCTAGTGAAACAAAATGAGGAATCGAGGAGACATAGAGAAGTAGGTTTAGTCTTATTTTAGTTCAAAGGCCAGCAAGACCTCCAACATTGGCTTCAAAACGTCCCAAAACTAACAGTTAACTCGGAACAGTCCCCATGGGAGAATAGGGTGAAAAATAACATTCTCGCACACAGACAGCTAAAAAATTGTGCTTATTTTCAAATCTATGGTTATATTCCTTTTTTTTATCAATCGTGCAAACAGAATCACAGTTTAAGAAGTTTATGCACCTCTAAGCAAGTCTGTGCCAAACTACTCTGACACCTCTAAGCAAGTACGTTGGAAGTTACGGCACCTTCAAACTAAAATCCAATTGATTTAACTCCAAGTTCCGCATCATAGAAGAAGTAAAGACCAACATGGCGCTAAGGGATTTTAACAGGGTTTAACTACATACAAAAGATTTCTTAAAGTAAAATAGGGGAGTATTTGCGTACTTGGTCCACTCAATGCAACTAACTATTGGTAGGTCTTCTATGTCACATGGTAGTTTTAGACAAGTTCTTGAGAAAGCCATCAATGAGTTCCAAACAAGACTCCCACGAAAGTAAACCCAAAACTAGCATTTATAGCCTCGGCAAAGAATACAACAATTACGTTATAACATTATTATGCTACCCACTAGAAAACAGCTCTTAATAGCTTACCAAAAGGGATTAGTAAGTAGTTTGAATGTACACGCGCTTATCAATGAACAGAAACCAACCTAACAACATATGCAAATTCACATTCATTGACAATCAAAATAAGAACCCACATAGAAAATAAGCCAACAAATGAAACCCAACAAAACAAATACACAAAATGTTCACAATTTGAAGAAGAACCAACACAAGTGCTAAAAATCCTCCACCAACCTGATCTTTAGGAAATATTTCAGCAATGAGCTGCTTGTACCTCTTCACCGGCTGCCGGGACCGAGGCCGCATCCCCGGACAAAAGCAACAAAGGTGCCCACATGCCGGAATCACTTGCCTCGAAATTATACCCGAAACAACGCTCATTTTTCAAATTTGGTCTCGACCCAAATGGTCATGGATAGTAACGTACCTTAATATGGACTCAAGGTCACCACACTATACTTATCATTCTCTTCATATCCATCAAGCAAGCATCTTCTGTAGTCCACCACCAAGTTCCACTCCAATTCCATCAATGGTCCTCATGAGAGCAATAAGAATCTACCATCAATTTCCCCCAGAAGAATAAAGATTATAACACACTGCAACTACATATCACAGGCCAGAGGAAAAAAGAAAGAAAAGGAAAATTAAATAAATCATACATTCTCCAAGTAGGGTGGAGTTTCTTCTTTCAAGCAGGTCGTGTATTGTCGAGTATTCGAGTATTATAATCTTGTCTTGCATAGAATAAATGTGGATGTATCTGTCACATATTAGGGTCTCCACCTATTAGCTTAACTTTTTAGGTGAATCGAGTTCTAATATTATATTAGAGTTTGACATAATTTCTTTTAAAGCCCCCTTCATGGCCTTGTTATGTCTAGGCCTCAATTCTGCTCGGTTTCGCTCCACGTACAAGCATCCCCTATATGGTAGGACCTCCACCTATTAGCTTAGCATTTTGGGTAGATCGAGTTCTAATACCGAGAATGCACTCCTAGTTAGTTTTCTTTGGTGTGAGTTTCTGAACTCTCTAGTACCACTTGGTTTGTAAAGAGAGTTATACGAGTGTATATTGAAAAAGATTATCTCCGTTTGTGTGACCCATACTATCTGAAGAAGAAGAAAAAAGGTAAATCATGGGTGGATCCAGAAGTTCACATTGAGTTTTGTTCTTGTCAACTTTACAGCTCCATCCATTTTTAGGCGTGCATTTGAGAATGTTTGTGGGGAGGTGACTTTTTTAAATTGTATGGCAATGAGAAGTACCAACACCTCAACTTGCATGTCCAAACCATTTCTCTCTCTCACTCCCTTTTCTTTTTTGCCTCCAATTTTGCCTATAAGAACCCAACACTTGGAGGAGCTTTTTCATTTCTCATCAACCCATCAAATTATATTGCTTCTTGTTGTCAAAGAATCAAAGGTATGTAATGATCATGAACTAGTTATAAGGTTCCAAACTATACAATGCATCACATCTTTGTTTCTATATTATGTTTAAGTAAGATAAAAGTTGTAACATAGTATTTCATATATGTTATTTGTTTCCGTTTAATCTTTCAAATTAAGGTTGTGTTTGTTTATGCGTGTGACAATGATAATGAAGATAGGAATGAGAATGGGTCTCTTTGTGTGTAAATGAAGAGAATTTGTGTGTAGACAAGAAATATAACAAAGTTTTTATGATCCCTATGAGAGAACACATTCACTTAATGGTGGTATTCTCATTCCATACGATTTTGGGACACTAATGTTTTTGCCCACGGAGGGAGTGAGGGAATGAGAATTAAAATGTGTCAAAATTACACACAACTTTGGTGATTCTCATTCTCATTGTCACACTCTTAAACAAACGCTACCTAATTAATTAAGGTATGTACATTATTCTAATTTAGTCATGAAATATGCATTTTGTTCCAATTTAGTTTTCTAAATATATCAATTAATTTGTTTCGATTCAATCCCTATATTCACAATAATGTAAGAACTAAACCGGAACAAAATAATATACTTGATAAACTACATTAGAACAAGATGACACAATGCACAAAATAAATTGAGACATATTCCTAAGGGTCAGTCAAACGCGACAATAAATTTGGTTACAGGTTCGAATCAGGGCCCATGTCATTGTTTCCCATTATTTATATTTGTTAAGAGTAACGGGTGCAATTTCTTTTTCAACAGCTAGGGACAATGATGTTCTTTAGGGCAATCTTGGTCGTGTTCTTGGTCTTGTTAGGGACAACTTCAAATGTAGCTTCAACGGACAAAAGGACTTACATTGTTCACATGGACAAAACAAAGATTGCGGCTAAAGACCACTATGCTACTCATAGCATATACGAAGCAATGATCAAAACCGTCGTTGAAGAAACATCTCAAGAAGAGTCGGAAACAACTCCTCCTCCTCCTCTCCTCTATGTCTATGAGACTGCGGTTTTGGGTTTCGCCGCCAAGCTCTCGGACGAACAGCTCAAAGCGTTGGAAAAACTCGAAGGATTCGTCGCTGCCATTCCCGGCGGAATGGCCTCCCTCCCCAACGCCCTCACTCATTAGTT
>JAYMSY010000643.1:0-11106 GCA_036897685.1 Monsonia emarginata | reverse complement strand
TGGCAATAAATAAATCTATTTTTCATGGATATCCCTTTCGACTACTTCCTGTAATAGCCAAATATCTCAAAAAATAAATTTTCTTCTATCTCCAATATATCTAAGTTTTTAATGTATTTTACAAATTATTCATTTCAATTTTTAGTTGAGTTAGATCTTAAAACAATTAGCAAGGAGATACACATAGTAGCTTTGTACCTTCCTTTTAAAAGGTATATTCTAGACTATTCTTTTGCCTTCCATTACAAGTAACACCTGTCTCAATTCCTTTGCTGCCCCACATAAAAGCAACCACCAAGATATAATTAGATCTTATGCAAGCATGATTGGAGGAGCAGATAATGAAGGACAATCGCTGCTATTTTGATCCAGATACTTAGAGCATGTATAATGTAGAGGCTCAATATGGAGATTTCAAATGTAAATACGTGAGTCTTATAAATTTGGAATTGGATTCTCACAGTGGTAGAGTCTGGATTGTCGATGCCAAAATGTTCTTTTGCCGAGAGAACCAAATTTTTTTTTTTTTTGCTTTCTACTACGTCAAACACAACCAAATGGGCAAAAAAATTTGTCATCTCGCTGAGAGAACATGTTCCCTCGGCGAGATGGCGATGCCAACAGAGATGCGAGATCCGCATCTCTGTTGTTCGCATCGCCGTTCGCATCAGGATCCACAGTGGTAGATCCTGATGCGAATTCGCATCTGCATTTGGCATTGGGTAAAGAATCCCCCATTGTAGATGCTCTTAGTCAATCTAATGATTGCCACGACTTTTCGAGAATATGGGCTCCTCTACCATACCCACCTCTCCTCTTCATTCGCTAATTACACCTACTCCCTCGTATACGTATATGTTTGTGTATATGTTTGGTGAGTTTCAAGTTGTTTGGATAAAAACAATGAAATAACATCCGCCTTCAGATTAAGTAATAAGTGGAAGAGCAAGAAAGGTTATTCATCTCAAAAGTTATACAAATGATTCTGTATAAATTTACTTGTTAGTTTTGTATTTTCTGAAGTATGACAAATCAGTACTGACTTGACGTATCACACATGTACAGTAAAATAAAACAAACACTTGAAGCTCACCAAAATACCGAGATGGTAAAGTACAATTGTTTTTTTGTGCGTGAAAAAACTGACTAGCCTTATGAATTGTATAGTATGTAGAATGATACACATATTCCATATTGACCAATACACCTATTTGTCTGTTCTGAGTAGTGTGTGTTATTTTTCAACAAATACAAATGAATTGTATAAAAGTTCTGTAATACAATTGTTAACCAGGCATCATTCACTTATCTAGAGAGTTTAAAAAAAACTTGTTTACGTATGAAAAAAATGACTACTTAAAAATTGAATGAATTAAACAATGTATTATCATACTCTTACTATTCTCACATTTGAACCTTATTTTTGCCAACCTCAAGAATGAGCATAAAACTTTATGTCCCTTTCTTCGTATCTTTTTATTAGCACTAACATTAAACTCTTCTTATGGCAGAACACACACTTATGGTTCATTATTCCGTTGGTTCTTCCTTTCAATTCCAAGGGGATGAGAGTGAGACCCCATAATATATCATGTCATACAGTATTTCCTGTAAAACACAACTCCATCATCTACACAAATTGGAGTCCATGACTACCTTAAAATAGAAGTTCCCACCGTAGAATTATCATTGACTGAACTAAGACACATATCTACCTTCTCACTTGCATCACAATCAATATCTCCAACAGTATCACTTGCAAGTTCAAATTTTCAAGTCACAACACAACAATCTCCAGTAATTTGCGTGACCATAAAGAAATGACTCAGATACCCTCCTTACCATTCAAACTCAACAACAACAACAACTAAAAAACACAGCAATCATTTGTGACATCAGATCCAGAGAAAAACTTAGAATAGATCTTTGTTTTCACCCTGAGTTGCTCCACTTGATCCTCATCCAATAAACATCACTGCAAAAGAAAAGTTAATAAGAGATACAGAGAATAATACTAACAATTTTTTTACCAATGAACATGTACAAGTATTGTATATGATATATAAACTTATTTTTGTTTAGTTTATAAATAAGTATGACTACTTAGATTGATTCACAAAATTTTCAAACTGTGGTGTTCGTTGAAATATCATACATCGACAAGAGCTGTTGAATTTAATCAAAGAATAAATAAAACAAACTATTATCAGTTAATAGAGAAAATAGCTGCAAGTTCATTTTCTTTCTTACGAGAGGTCTAATAACTCCCTCCAGATTTCTACCTACAAAACTTAGACATACCAGTACAAACCCAACAACAGGAAAGAAATATAAAACAAATGAAGTGCTACTTTCCATTGGTATGTGGATTCTTGTGGAAAGGCCAAAGATTTACTAAGCGCTCAAGCACAGATGCACTTTTCGAAAAGTAGCCGGAGAAACCTGCAGGTGTTGATGCAGGCGGGAAATCTTCCGCTGGCATGGCAAAGGGGCGAACCATCATCTCCATTTTCTCTAAGGTGAGATATGATCCCACATCTTGCAGCCTTTCTGGGCCCATTATTGGTAGCGTATGCTCTTGATGCAGCGAAGCTGCCTCGCTGTCCTTATTGTCGCTTTTCTGATAAGCCAACCGGAAATAGCAGAATTTGTTGGGATAAAAGTTATTAAGGGTTTTCTTTAACTAAAGTAGCTACAATATTCACGGTGTCAAATTCAAGACATTACCTCCAAAGGGGACAAATCTGCGCCACGGCTGAAAGTCATCTCTACACGATACCTTTTAGGGTCTTCTAGAGGTACCTGCAATTCAATTTTGGAAAAATAAAATGGTAGGGTCAAAAAGTAATTCCATCTTAATTTAATTATCATCAAAAGAACATAAGAATCCACAGGCAAATACGCCTCCCCAACGTCTCCTTTTCAAAATCAAGGATAAACATTCATATAACAAATCTAATTTAGCACTACTAAACAAGTACAATCTTCTCCCTTCCTTTCCAAATAAGTCTCCCATATGGTTATTTGCAAAAATTTGGAATTTAAATTTTAGTGCTCGACTTTCCACCCTTCCAAGTTCCCGCTAGAATGGAAATGAGAAACTCATTTTGGGGACGGAAAGTATTGATTTCATTCCCAGCCGTATTTCAAGCTTTGGGATTCCCTCAAGTCTACATGTTTTGTTATAAGATATGTTTAGTTTTTAAACTTGAGTCTAAGTTTGGGAGCTTACACATTACCATTAGTCCTGCAATTCAATAACTTGATTAATAGAGATGTACTAGACTCGTGGAACCATACAGATAACCAAAAAATCGACCATTGCAGTTACAGAGATGATGATATGGCTACTATAAGAATGGCAAGAAAATAAACAATGAAGCACCCATTGGACATCGCTCAAGTGGAGGATGTTGTATAAATCCGTCTCTAAATATGCTTGATAAGAACTTAGAAAACAGACTAGGATGCTTACCTCTGTATTCTCAAACATCCTCAATACAATATAGCTCATGTAATCAAGCTCCTTAGTTTTGTACAAACGCTCCAAAGCATTCTGACAAACAAGACTAGCCTCTCCTTGCAGAGATTCATCCAGATTACAGTAACGAAGAACATTCATGAGGGAATGGATATGTGATTCCTGTAATTCAAATGTGTATTAAATAAATATAGGTACCTGTGAAAACTGAAGTAATAAAAATCTACTGATCTCTACCAAACTAAAATCCTAAATTATTAATATATCATGCAAGTCTGATTCTCATGCAACAGCCCAATTATTCATAACTACAATTAGGAAAAGAACAATACATGATATCATTTGTTCCTTTTGAGAAGTGACTTGAAGAACATAAACCAATGGGAATTCAATAAGAATTACTTCTGAGTTCACGGGAACACTTATTATTGTATACATTTCTATTTTCACATATATTTGATGGAGGCTAAAAGGTCAGAACTCAGAATAACACAAAAGCCACAATATTGGATAGTAGAACTCTTCATTTTAAAATGAGCAAACGGCACTAGCTAACTGTTTTTTATTTATACCATCTGGAATGATTGTGTGTCTGTGTGTGGCCGTGAAGATATATAGTAGTGAGAGGTGTTGCAACAATACAAAAGGAAATACTGTACTCACTGAAGTGAAGTAAAGCCGTGTCCTCACGTGGCGATCAGGTGTCTTCACATTTGCATATCTGATCAAGTATGACAAAAGCATCAGAAAATCAATTGTAGTTCTAGAATTAAGTGATCATAAAGTTCGCATATATACTTTGGATCCAGTCGGTATTTGGTCTCTTTATCATCATCGTCATCATGATCCATCGATATATCACTTGTGCTTGTTCTTCTCATGTCATCATTCTTGGCGTGAAGCTTTGATTGTTGATGGTCTATATCATCCTTTTCACTCTTGGTGGATACTGAATCCTGGTCTTGATTACTCTTCAATTCAGCAACACTGATGGCTTCTTCACGCGTATTCCTCAGATCAATCAAGATTTTACCCAACAATCGACGAGCAATCTGCATTCTAGATATATAAGCATATTGATTTGTGCTAAATCATGTAATAATGCACAATAAGTTCTTTGGATGCAAACTTTTTTCAGTTAGGCAATGCGGGTGATTTTTTAGTGTCCTCTGTAAAAAAAAATTTCAATGGTGCTCTGTAAAGTTAGAACCATAGTAAAAGAGTTCAATAATATTCTACACAAAAAGTATTTGGGAAATGCCATATATCTTGGTGTCACTTAAAACTATTAGTATCCATAGTTCCATACACATTTCCAACTTGTGTACATTAATTTTACTTTTAATAATTTCTATCCATATAAAGATATGGGCTACTTACTTGCTCTGCCCACGAAAACTGTGTAATAACACGGTGATCCAATGGAGTAATGGACAATTAACACGGCTAAAAATTTGCATGTTTCATAAGAATTGACCACTTCGTCAGATAATTAATTACAGCTAATAACAACTCCATGTACAATGATGCCACAAATGGGAAGTCAATGGCCAACAAAATTATTCAAAATATTTGCAAAAAATCGAACATGATAGTTGACGGAGGGAATAAATATTTGATATCAACCATCACATCTATAACATTAATTAACTAGAGAATTAAGCATTAACTTATTACAATATAATCTTTATATGATCTTGTTGTCATCTGGTGAGTTTTGCAATTCAGTATGGATTTGTACCAAAAGCATTTTGATGAAACATTATACTCTATAACTGAAAAGATGAAAGTTAGAATGGGTGGCTTACCTTTGATCCTATCTTCAGCTTCTGCTTTGGATTAATGCCATATTCATTTGGGATGACACCATCTGCAAGTAACTGGAAAAAAATCAAGCACAAAGATCAGTTTTGATGACAACAAAGAATCAAAATGCACTCCAACGCGCAAAACTCATTTCACCTCAAATTATTTGTTCTTCACTTTCATTCCATAAATAAACATTTACCATTGATTGCTATATTAAATAAATATCACAAGTGCTATATAAGTGCATAATTTGTTATACATTGTATACAAAACCAGTTTTGCTTGAGTGAATAATAATTGCTAATACATCAATAATCAAAGAGCATAAGTACAACAGTAGATGGATATATTGGGAACCCATTTGTGTACCTGAGCAACTTTGAAGAGTTCATGCAGACCATCAAGATTGAGATGGTCATTGTGCAACAGATCATATCTGTTAAGTACATAGTTCAATAGCAAATAAAATCAGTCAGAATGGCATTTAATTGGAAATTTAACTGTTGCTCAATAACTAAAAATATAAGAATCTGCATCTCTCTTAAGTCACAACAAAAAAGGCCAATAATATTAACATCTATACTCAAGACGTGAGCTTAGTATTTTTATTATATGGCATGTTTCAGCACATTTCAACTTCAGGTAAAAGGGACATAGAATATACTCAAACAATACTAAACGATGTATAATGCCAAATAGTTCCCCTTAAGGAGAAATGCTCTCTGAGAAGCCATGAATCAGCTCCCAAATACTCAACACACATAGGAGCATACTCGCATTGCTGCAACATAATCTGTTATGTGCAAGGTACTATATGGAGTGCATCCAGAATTATTCAAAGCCAGGGTACTTACTTGCACGAGTCATAAACATCTGGAATTTGAGTTATATCAAATCGACTACAAGAAAACACATCTTGTTAGTGGAGTGGGAATGAAATTCTAACATATAAAAACATTTGATGTACTTGTCAAATCTTGAGTAAGAAATAATACACAATAGGAACAACCTATAAACAAGTGAGCAATGGTAGACACTCACTCTTTGCGTTCATTATACAAGTCCCTTTCAAGTTTTCTCCAGCGAGCAAACATAAGAAGGAACCCCTCATTACCACAAGGCAATCCAGCAGCAATACGGTCAACATCAATATTTGTTTTACCAAGGGCATTTGCTTGATCATACGGAGGAATCACATCAAACCTGCTTGGCTCTGTGAGCTGCTCATCTTCAACTTTAGCAAGTACTTTTACTTGTTCAGTGACATTCTTAGTCAGCTCTACCTATTAAAATAGATTGGTAGGAGAGGGTGCAGAGGAAATCAGTTTTTTCTTTTCATATCCTGATGCAAGGACATTTAGTTTGAATTCGCCATAAACAGCTAAAGCAAGAGGATGCTGAATACAGTCAAACTACTTATTATCATGAAACAAACTAATGGATTTGGAAATGAATATAGAGATTTACTTTTCATAGCATATTATGAAAACTGAAAAATAGATTAGATAAAACTTTAGTATGAACCAAAAACATCTGCTAAGTTGCCCATCAGCACTTACTCTAGTGGTCAAGGAGTCACCCAACTGCCAAAAGGCCTGGGTTCGAATCTCCCTGGTGGGTGGGGAGAGTTACCCGTTTTGTGTAACCCATTAAAAAAAACTATTTTCCTAACAAAATTACAGAAATCAGTAATATTAAGAAAACAAACAAATTAATAATGTACTAGTTTACTACCTCGACATTTCTCAAGTTTCTCATTCCATGATTCGTAACATTTCTGAGTTTGTTATTCTGTATTCTCCATTTTCTGGATATCTTAGATCGATGAACACTTTTCTTTTAAAGATTGTTGATCTATGGTAGCATTAACAAAATAAGATAACAAGGATATAGTGATTCATATTCCTCAATCCATGTCATGTTTGACCTTAGTAGTAGGCTACACCTGGAGAAGGTAGACCTTTGTATCAATGTACTCCAAGAAACTTCTGGGATAGTTATGGGTCCTACCTATGCTTAGAGAAGGTAGACCTTTGCATCGACATTGTTAGAATATTATAGAGAATACATGTTGGAGAATAGAGTTTTCTATTTCCAATCTATTTAGTATTTTCTATTTGTCTAGGTTTTTCCATTACTAGTTGGTTTCTTATTTAGCATAAATATTTTCCCTATATAAAGGGAGTCTCTCTTGTATTCAATGAATCAAGTCATCATTCAATATCAATACAATTCTTATATTTCTAACAGACATACTCCAAGAAACTTTCGGGGATAGTCATGAGTCCTATTTGGATAGATTTTCTAATATTTGAGTCCTTGTAGAAAGAGAAACCCCTTCTTTGTTGAAATATCAAAATTGGGTACCACTGAATAGAACTAAGTATCAACACTTTTGTAGCTAAGGCCGTAAAATTTGTAAGAAATGTTCACTAAAACCATAAATGTGTAGAGCCCAAAGGAGGAAGGAACACTCCAAACGACATATCAAGCTTAGTAGCAAAGTTTCTACCTTTACATTTATCATCATGATGGCTTATAAGTTCTAAGGCCAGAGTTATATTCTCTTGGACATTTCTTCCCTTTATGAATCTTACCTTCTCTTTTAAACGGTTTGATGAAGAAAAATAACCTACCCATCATTAATCACCTTAACTATCACATTGTAATTGAAATGACATTTGGATAGATATTAGGTACCAAAATTTTTTAGTGTAGTCGGATGATCACTGTGTCCCTTAAGCATGATGTCCACTTGTCCAGGGTTTGACTCCGATCGTGTGTATAAAAAAAAAACTTTATTGAGAGTACAGATCTGCTCGAAAACCTCGCGGTAAATACAAAAAATATGGAGGTATAACACTTAGGTAGCCTTTGGTTCTTGAAAAGTTCTTATAGAGTAGTTATGTCATATTCCTTAACCATCAACTAAAAATGTTAGAAAAAATGTCACTATTGCCATGAATATACAGGACATTGCTTAGATCCATTGAGTAGACGATCTGCTCAATCTCATCTTAATCGAGAACCTTTATTAAGGTTATGTTCATTTCTTCTAATAATGATTTTGGGAAGTGGATTAAAGAAATTAGAGATTCCTAAACTTTTAGAAACTCACATCATAGGTCATCGAACTTTAAGAAATGGATCACAAGTGCCTAAACTTTAATATAGTGGACATTAAGGTCCCTAAACATCTAGGAACTCACACCTTAAGTTCTTGAACTTTAAAGAAAGACATCATAAATCCCTAAACTTTGATGTATTGGGCATATGAGGTCCCTATCATTTGTTATTATAAGGGACATTGCATGCCTAATGCATTGATGTTCAAGGACTTATATACCGTGTGAGTTTTTAAGAGTTTAGGGACCACTCATGTTTTTTTTACGTTCAATGACCTACATTGTGAGTTTTCGAAAATTCAAAGACTTGTCATGCCATTTACGAAGTCTAGGGACTTGTGGTGTTAGTT
This sequence comes from Monsonia emarginata, assembly GCA_036897685.1. Lineage (NCBI taxonomy): Eukaryota > Viridiplantae > Streptophyta > Magnoliopsida > Geraniales > Geraniaceae > Monsonia > Monsonia emarginata. The sequence continues at coordinate 2,341 of JAYMSY010000643.1, read as the reverse complement.
TCTAAAAATGGGCGAGAACACCACATTTGCACCATGTGTCTAGTCTCACCCAAAGTAGGCAATTTTCCCTTATTGGTTGTTGCACCATGTAAGTCGATTATATCTTGAATCTTGAAGTCCTAAGGAATGAATAAAATCTTGAAAGTTTGAATTGAGTTTGAATTATGTTGTCCCCCTCGAAATTTTTCCTCTGGATTTACACATTAAAATTTTTCCACATTATATAGCTTATGACAGTCAAGAAAAGACAATTGTTTATTCATCTGGCCGGTTCTTCGTTACCTTGTAGAAGATTTCGGCCTCGACTTCTTGGCACATTTCTTTCGTGCATCGGGTTAGTTTTCCGATGACTCAGGTTCTCCTCTCAGATTCTTCGTCAGTTCTCGTGCTATTATCTACTTCTGACAGTCTCCTCGTTGATCTCACGAGTTGTCCGTCGCTTTCACTGATTTGATTCTCGGTCTCTATGCAACCCTTGAATTTTATGGAAGTTGTGGCTTTATTTTTTACTCTTTCATCATTCTAGTGGATGCTCGAGTCTTGTGCCTGTCATGCTCTCATGAGTTCTCATAATCACCTGTTCCTTTTTCATAACCTATTGAGGCCTTTACTATCCTCAACACCGAATTAATATATTGTCTGTAAATTGCTTTTACTAGTGTACTTGTTTTTGGTGTTTTATTTTGAATAATTTTGAGTCTCAGGTGATCTTTGTTTAGGCTTAGGTTCTTTTGGAGATTCTTCTTTTCTGTTCAAGGAACCGTTTGGTTCCTATCATCTTTACCCAATCAACTTTGTTGTCTTTCACATCCGTTTGGACGAGTTCAATATATTATCTTTGATTATTAAATAAATAAATATGAAATTACTATAATAAATAGATCGGTACTTGATAAATCGAAGACGCTTCTATCACACGAATCTTCAATTTTATCTTCTTACAATATCCTCTTTTCTCCTTTATATACCATAAACTAACTTGGAACGAGTTTGGAATCCTAAGAACTAAAATAAAGCATCAATAAATACTAGAACTATGTGCAAAACAATGAATACTAACAAAAATATCAAATCTATGAGATGAATTACTTAAATGAGTAAGTAAGGAATACATGATGTTGCAACGATCAATTTAGGCACGATACAAATATCCTACATCTACCCTTTACTTGTCATCGAGTAAAACAAAAACTAGAACTAAACTAAGTTTTATACTTACTTCCTACCAATAACGTGTTACATTCCCTAGTAACACCACCAGTTTATTTATTTTCCAATACGAAGAGTCGCTACAAATACCATACCAAGAATTGGTCGAATCCACAGGGAATAACTAAGTCAAACTAACATGGTTTGTTGAACTATCTTAGAATTAGGTTACTCAAAAGCGGAAATATATCTAAACTATTGGAACTCAAAGAAGTAAACAAAGTAAACAAAGTAAATATCAACTAAAGCAATACAATTAAGATAAAAAACGATGATGAAAGATCTAGCGATGTCGGGTTCACCTAATAATATGTGAACTATCTTAAATTAATGATGCACAATATTTAAAAACAAATAACAATATGTTGAATAACACACTTTCATTAAGAATGAAAGTAAAAGACGAGAAAATGTTATTAATGTTGGAGAATCCAATGAACTCCTGTCACAAGTTCCTCGAATCCTACATTACAATGATGAAACTCCCTTTGAACTACTCTACGAATCTCCACAAATATTTTTGAGAAAAGAGACTATAAACTAAGAATTGAAATATAATTGTGAACCCTAAAAACAAAATAAAAGTTTCTTGTCTTGGCAGTGAAAGTTATTTACCAGTTTGCCAAAAAAAACAAAAACAAAATAAAAGTATGGATAATTATTGTATAGGTCGAAGCGTGGTTGATCGACTCAATAAGAGCTTGCTCTAGACTAAGCTTGAAAACCTCAACATTTGTCTCTGCTGACTTTATCATAATTCATACACAAAAAAATCATATACAAAATTACATAGAAATGAAAATTATTTTATCTTCATAAAACAATACTCTATCAAAATAATTTGTGTTAATATTGAAAAAAATTCTTTTGTGTACAATTTCAAATCACTTAAAAAGTGCATGAGTATGACAGAAATATAAACATCTAAGTTATATGTTTATGAGATAGAAATTAAAACAAATAAACATCTAAGATGGAAATTAAAAATAAACAAAAAAGAACTAATAACTAAGGGTAAGGTGGAAACACTCCTTATTATAAAAACAAGAAACACATTAGAACCATTGGATTTATGAAATAAATGGTTAAGATCTTTTTAATTATCTATTTTTATTATTATTTATTTTTTATC
>JAYMSY010000642.1:0-11109 GCA_036897685.1 Monsonia emarginata | reverse complement strand
TATTGTAACTCAGCTTGTTACCAATTCCTAATGGTGACAATGCCATGATAAAATGATTTTTAACGGCATTAATCAACAAAAGGAGTGAGAACATGATAACACATGTACCTGATTTGCTTTGCGTCCCAGGCCCATCAAGAAGTTGTCAGGCTTTATATCACGGTGAAGAAAACCTCTTGAATGCATGTATTCAACTCTGTTAATCTAAGAAGATTTTTTTGTCCCATTTGAGAAAAGGGCGGTTATCTTTGCAGCTCAATAAATATTTTCAAACAAGTGAACTCAAATACTTACCAACTGATCTGCAAGCATCAACACAGTTTTTAATGAGAACTTCCTATTGCAGTAGTTGAATAAATCTTCCAAACTTGGTCCAAGAAGGTCAATGACCATGACATTGTAATCAGTTTCAACTCCAAACCATTTGAGGTGGGGAATTCCCGCTGTAAAATTAAAAATTGTAAGAAGTTACTTACGAGTACAGATCAGATGTTATTTGGAAAGACCACTAAATCTAAAACACAATTGGGAGGCCAGAATATTTCTCCATCTTTAATGAAGTCACTATTTATCAGAGCTAAAATAGAACACTCATGAGATGGGAGTGTGTTTACTCAAAGAACATTGAATTTGCAAATAAATTTTGACCGGTTTCAGACAGCAAAACCTATGTAAGGGGTAAAGAAAGAGTTCATGATACTCTCTCAAGGTGGACTCTGGACACAAAGCCCTAATCCCTGAATCAATGAAAACCACACTGCTCATGACCCAAGCAATCATATTTCAGTTTCCAGCTTTCCTTTCTTCTAGGTACTATCAATGTAGTTTAACTTCTTTTCTTCTTATCCCAAACCATATGTTGCATGTAAAGCTCTTCTTGAAAGAGAATAGAAAATAACCAAAACTTACTTCCTCCTTGGAGAAGCATGTAAATCTTAGACTCATAGTGAAGCTGAGGATGCTTGGTCTTCACATGTTCCTGCAATATGGAAGAAAAATAAATAATATTTAGAACTAAAACTAACAGTATCATGTGATTGATAAATCTATGATCAACAAACAAAAGCATACAGTTAAAACAATATCATTTTTCATTAACCAGTAACTCTGAATGTGAGCTGAATGAGTAACGAGTCACTTTAGGCTCCTTCAAAATCCGAAGTGCCTTCTATGTTTCCTCTCCCGACAATAAGTTTGTTTTGTATTAATTCATTTATACAAGAGACAAGGGTAGATTCCGAACATTGTCAAAAGGAATGCTTATTTTTTGAGATCATTAGTATTACTCAGTAACCTATTCCGGTTTTGATATTTGAAGAGTTGAGCAATGAGGGGAATGAAATGCCATGCAATGCAATCTCCAAAAGTGCAAAAGTCAACCACTTCTAAATTGAAGAAAAAGAAAAGAAGACGGCAAAACAGTAACTGCAGAAGCGCCTTCACAACAAAAAAAAATTCAATAACTCATATCCAGTGATCCAATGTAGAAACTACACAAAATCTAGCTTTATTTCTTTCCTCGGCAAGTAGACAGCAATATCCCGCCACCGCCATATTAATTACAAGATTGGAAATAATAATGCCAAAAAATAAATTCATACCAAATCATTACAAGATCCTACATAAATGATACATAGAACATACCAGTTTTACAGCCACTTCCTCCCCCGTTTGCACATTGACACCTGAACCAGCACATCAATCACAAAATAAAAACTTTCAGAAACATAATCAACAAATTGAAATCCCCAATATTGAAACATTAGAGCCCAAAACACAATCTTCCAGAAACATGACACAATTAACAAATATGGAAACATAACAGCCACAAAATATAAACTTTCAAAACACTAACACAATCAACAAACACAAATGCAGAAAAAGAACAGCTACAAGCAATGCAAGTATGCTCGAAACGATCACGAATAGAGACATTACCTAAATACAGCTCCCCAAAAGAGCCACTACCAATCTTCCTCCCGAGCTTGAATTTTCCAGCAATCACATGATCCATTGGTCAAACCCTCACAACACACCCCAATACCAATCCAAAAAAAGTCAGATTTATCGCCAATTAAAGCAACCACTTCCTCGTAACAACATTCCCCAACCAAAACTCAACAGATTCAACCAATTCACCGACCAACAACTCCAAAAAACAGAAACCTCCCCTTCCTTCAACGACCTAACCCAAGTTCAATCTAATCAACATATCGGAAACGAACAACAAAAGCCAACTACATCCTCGGACGACGCGAACTACCCTAAATCCGCAGCCGCTAGACACGAACAGAAACCCTAATCGGAGAAGCTCCAGGCGACATTGATCGGGAAAATCAGAAACCAAATGCAATGCAACAGGGAAACAAATTCGCGAATTCGAACGGAAAATTGGTTCGGGAAATCGAATGGAGTGGGGGAGGATTTGAAGGGGAGGTCGAGATCAGAGAGAGAGAGAGAAATGGAACAAAAGCACGAAGATGTGTTTTAGAGAGAGAAAACGGAACAAATAGAGGAGAGAGAAAGAGAGAATCAGATGGGAAATTCCGAAATTGTTTTTTGTTTTTGTTTTTTTGGGAAAAAGAAAAACAGTTTATTTTGTTTTCTGATTTATTTAATTTTTGGTAATTAAAAGGAAGGGACGAGCGAGAGCTTCTCTTCTCTGAGCTTTGTGGCTCTGAGCTATTTAGAGAAGAAAGAACTACAGTTATATACAAATACAACAACAATTTTTATTTCTCTAATTAAAATTTTATTTTATTTTTATTCTACAGTATTTTTATCTTTATAAATAAATAATGTGTTTTTATAAAGTAAATAATGTGTTAGTAATTGCCAAAATGTGGGGTCTATGCTGGATGCAGTAGTTGAGACTTGAGATATAATTAGATCATCAAGTCAAGGTTTGGTTGGATGAATAATAACTTGGCACAATTATGATTTTTTTTTTAGTTAATTTGTAACCTTTGGCTTAAAAGAATGGAAATTAATTAGAGAGATATTGTTCTTATATAAAAAAAAATAGAGAGATATTGTGTGTATATTTCAATCACAAAACTTGAATGTGAGACATTGTTCAAAAACATTCAACTCATGTATTTACTACAATAATAATCCAAACTAAAATTAAAAGAACCTTTAAAAACTAATGCAACCTATGCTTCAAAAGTATTGGCACTTGACATTTAGAATTGGAATTTTATATTAGGTTTTTTTCTTAGAAATGGATCCAATTTCTTTTACAAGATTTAAAGAAGGGCTAACAATTTGATGCAATGTTGTGAACACGACAAAATACGAAATGAACGGATTGGATTGACACAATTAGGTAATTAGGTCAGACTTGGATTAAGAATTTGGTATGTTTTAAGAAACAGGTTGTGTTTGTGTTGAGCTCGTTCGGCCCAGACCGGCCCATGAACAGTAATTGTGTCACTAAACGGGACAGTATGATTCGTTTAGGGGTACAATTGCAATAACAACCATAATCGTGTCACTAAACGGGTCGGTCCGAGTCGTTTAGGGATATAATTGTAATAGTAACTTTAACTTTGTCTAATCGTGTCTTATTCATGTCGTGTTAACCCGACTCGTGAATAATAATCATGACTAAACAGGTGGACCGAACTGGCCTGTTTATAAATGGATCGTACCTGAACTTGGCTAATTTTGATACGACTCGACGACACGAACATGACAAGATTGTCACCCCTAGTTTGAGTCCACACCTAACCGACCACTTTTGCCTCTAGGCAAGAGTGCCTCACTCCCTCTCTTTCCTTGAGTTTCTTTTACAAAGGTCCAATTTTTTGAATAGTACAAAAAATGGAGACACACCAATCTCAATGGAGAATACTATTGAAAAGTATCCTTTTAGGACCTCAGAATGACCTTACATCTGAGATCCCATGAATTCAGATTTAATTTGGCATGGACAGGAGTCAAACTCATGCCATAAGGACATGGATTGATTCATCTTAACCAACCGGCCAAGGTGTGCCCCTTTTCGACTTAGTTAGTAGATTACATTATTTATTTTTGTATTATTCTCTTGTATAAAAAAATATAAATGAAAAAATAGCCAAACTACATGTTGAATTATAACTCATTTCTTCTTCCTACAATTATTCAAATCAAACCCAACAATTCACATACAAACAGTGTTCTTGAAATGGGTATTTTCCGTGTTTATAATTTTTTTTTGACAAGTAATACCGCTATCTATTTGGTTTAAACCCAAGTTTATGCCTTAAACTTCAAGCGTTTTAAACAGTAGGCCAAATAAATTTTGGTCATGTTTATAATATTTGAATCCAAGACCTCATATTTAACAAATCTTTCCCAACAAAACAGGAATTCAACAGGTTTTATGCTATGTTATTAAACCCATAATATAGATACAAAAACATACTTAGGAGCGCGGAGTGTATTTTGTACAATATTTTGCATCTTGACGATTACAAATTTATGTAAAAGAACAAAAAAAACATATGAATTAGTATTTACTATTTACTTTCGGTTTTTATCCTTAAACTCTACACCAAAAGCACTTATGGGGCTCTCATAGAAAGTAGACACAAAGCTGATTCTCATTAGTTTCTGCAAAACTTTGGTTAGAGCTGCAGATTTCAACCAAACTTCAAGTTCTTACCAAGTTTCCGCTAAACGTTGTAGATAAAAAGGAGAAGCTCAATGCAGCATCAGGAGCGGATCTAGTTACCGGAAGTCGGGAAGAAGTGGGTTTCGCGAGCTGAGTTCGTTACTTGGGAGACACTTCTAGTTCCGGAGGCAACATGTTCAAGAAGCTTCCTTGAACAGGCGGCTGATCGCTAGTGGCAGCGGATTTTTCTGACGTATCTGATGTCTCCGACTCATCGTCTGATGATAAAAAGTTGATAGAGAACAGATGAGAGAAGAAAACAAGTATTGCTAGTAGTTGTGCTTTTGAGCTATGAGCGTGGAGGTTCGTAAAATGAGTGCAAAACTCGGGACAAAGGGAAATTTAAATATGGAGAGGTTTGATGGTTTTTAGATTTTAAAGCTTACCGAAAAGTGTCTTGACCGATGGCCTCTTTGGTTTTGCGTTCTTCTGCTTCAACTCGGCTAGAAAAAGAAAATAGAAGAAACTATCAAACTAATTGTTTGGTATGTAGTTGCCAACCGAAAAAGAGCATATGAGAAGCAAAGAAAGACTAGCAAACATTTGATATAAGCTTTCGAAGTCAAATGATGAATACCATTGCAACAAGCCCGTGCATTATCATTTATCAATAGTTTTGTGCTCGTTGATTATCATCTAGTTTCAATTCTCTTTGACGTTTTTGTAATATGAATGCAAAATTAGCGTAAAGACAGAAACTGAACAACAGAGACATACTCATCCCTGGCACTTGATAATCATTGACAATTTCGAAGTTCTTGTAAGTGTATCCAACAAAATTGATATCTTTAGACGAGAGCATCTGCAATATACAAAAACTGTGTGAGAAAGCGAGAGTACTCAGCTCTCTTCAGAAACTCATAACATCAACTAAGAAAATTATATCAACTGTATGGAATATGGATTGTTATGGAATAGGAGTATTCATAGACCATTGGGTTATAAAAAAAATTGTCCTCAACAGCGTAGACTACAGCAATTCTTCAAATGAGATATTCAGTTTTCACCATTCGGTAAAATTTGAATGATTCTGAGCTCTTTAATCTGGAGAAAAGAGTTCATCTTCTCCAAAAAACACACCGGACCTAGTACTAATCTTGCACGGAACATCTTATAACTATTAGTGCATGCAAAAAAACAATAGCTTTGTGAGTACTTTAGTGGCCTGCACATCTTTTATCAAAATACTTTAGAATCAAAGAATTACTGACCCTACAAAGGTAGGTGAACTTATGATGGTGAAGGAATAGGAAGAGGGTAGGGCCTCTGGGAATCATATACAAGAGTACAATGTCAAACGATATACAAATACGGAGAAACAAGCTACTTCATACCAATGCCAACACCTGTTTGTACAAAGCTAAACCATAAAACTCTACCTAATAGCATTCATATGTGGTAATGCGGAAAAAAAACACCCCATCCTACTAATTTACAGCTTCTGCATAAAAAAGCTCCATTTTTGCCCATGTGTTGAAGTAGGTCAAAAACAGGAGATCAGTTCATAGCTTCTAATTACGTGCGAATTAAAACGAAATGGATATGCGAATTAAACTCTCTAAAGGTATTTAATATTTCATATGCTTACCTTTCTCCATGGGCCACCTTTTGTTGAAGTTTGAGTTTGGTTCTCATCAGCCTGTAGAGCCAAAAGAGAAATTTTAAAGTGGGATTTAATAACATGGAACACCTCAATACAAACAGCTCAAGAAACAGAGATATATTCTTCAAAAGAGAAATAGAGAAATACACACCTCTTCAAACTTCTCAAAATTTTGAGTATCTAACTCATCGTTGACCTCGGGAATATATGCAGCTTCCATTTGATACAATCTATCCCAGTCAGTACCATCAAACCATGGATGTTCCTGTAAACATAAGTAACAGCAAGATATTTCACTTTATTGGCAACGAGCTAATGGCACAAATCCAAGAATCCAGAATAGGACACACCATACAACACCTTTATTTCATCTGCACCATTTGATCCCAGTCTCTGGTTGACATTACACAAGAGTCTGCTAATAAGATCTTCTGCCTCTGGAGATAACATGGCTTCTTCAGGAAACTTCAAATGAGTTTTCCAGTTTACGATCTGTGAATACAAAGAAGCACATTCTTAGAGTTGGCTGATTGTATACAGTCTTTAACTGACCCCTTTGTGATATTGGGTCATTCAAACCTCGACCCTACAAATCCTAAATTTAAAAGCTATAGCGTGGAATGACATGTCGGAAGAGACTTTTCAATCAAGTTTAGACCAACACATGTCCTGTAGCAAGTGCAAAATGAAGATTTATACAATTTGTATAGCAGTAGTTTTGTATTTACCTTCCTGCAAGTTGACATAGGGTCATCAGAATAGAAAGGTGGATAACCCACGAGCATTTCGTACATGATAGCACCAACTGACCACCTGTGGATCAATAATAACCATATCTTTGTCATAACAATGTATGTTACTAAAAAAAGGGCCGAGCCATCTTTGCAAACTCATCGTGATGGTAAAATTTGGCATTTTGTTTACCATTGCATTGGAAGGCTCATAACACAAGCATACTGGGACTTATATCGGCAAATACTAAAAATGATCTTAGACATACAACAAACTCACTTTCAAGCCAATGGAACAAATTCCTTTACCAGAGACACCCAATTATCAAAACATCTAACAGCATAAATACTAACCAGTCACATTCCATTCCATATCCTTTCTTCAATAGAACTTCTGGAGCAATATAGTCAGGCGTACCAACAGTAGAATAAGCCTGCAGTCAAAGAACAACAGAAAAGGCATAGCCACATTACCAGTTGCTACAGAATTTTGATAAAAGCTCAGGGAGCACTTCTACAAACAAGCAAGTAGAAGTGCTCCACCAGTATCATTTTTTCTATGGACCAAACTCAATCATTATTTGATTCGGAAGATGAGAGGCAGTAAAATTTGTTGAGAAGCAATAAATTCTTGAGGCAAACAGTGGGGCAACATGCTAAAGAAGACAAGGACATTAGTCTAGTTGTTAATGGTTGCATGATTAAGGTCAGAATGTTACAAGCATCCTCCTGTTCCTCTGCCAATGCTGTAGTTGTTCTTGTTGTGTGCGCTTTGGAACTGCAGGCTGATCATCATTCTGTGCAGAACCATTCGGGTTGTTTGAAACCGAAAAATCCTCATGGATAGTACTGCAGTCTAAGGGTTTGCATAGCCCAAAATCTGACAGTCTCAAGTGACCAAATCTATCAAGTAGCAGATTGTCAGGCTTGATATCCCTGTAAAGTCAACCAATGTTTCAATTTCCGAACCAAATCACATTACATCAACCGATCATAAAATAGTAATAAATAAACCCCCAAATGTGTTTTCTTTTTCTTCTACTTCTTGTAAGGAGCAAACCTATGAATATAATTGTGTTTATGGATAGATTCAATTGCCAAGACTGTTTCAGCAATGTAGAATCTAGCTTCATCTTCCGTCAGCGTATCCTTTCTCATTAGTAAAGTCATCATATCTCCACCAGGCAGATATTCCATAATCAGATAAAGATACTCGTCATCTTGGAAAGAACAGTAAAGTTTAACAATGCAGTTGCTGTCAACCTCCGCAAGTAGATTCCTTTCAGCTTTAACATGCTCCACCTAAAAATATTAGGAATAGTTAAATTAGCAAAAAATGCAGTGTACGAGACCTCAATGTGTCATCTTGCAGGCCAGATAGAAGTATACCTGGCCTCTGCGAAGCATCTCTGATTTCTTAAGCTTCTTCATGGCATATACATGACCTGATGTCCTTTCCCTACAGACCCTAACCTGGCCCAGAAAGAAAATATAATATTTACTATAAACATATAACAAAAATAGCAACTTGCAATAAATCCCAGGAATAAAAAGTTAAATTTCTTCCAAGCCCCGATGATTAGACCAAAGTCCTGCTGGAAATGACTCTACATAAGAAATGCATACCTCTCCAAATGCACCCTTGCCAATCATTGTCAATAACTCAAAATCATCTGCACCCATCTTATGCCTCTGAAGGCGCATGTATTCAGTTTCCTTTTTCTCCAAGTACTTAAGAAGGTTGTTTTGATCTTCCTCGGAGACATCAGCATCAGCCAACTTCTTCTCCAACATATTTCGTCTATTTCAAGCAAAATATTGTTAATTAGAAATACTATTGCAGTATGCTGCAAACCTATTCAACTATTACATTGACCCCACAATAAAAAAAGTGAATCAGACATTATTTACTAAATATATGATCAGGTCAACTTACCCAACCAAGATTATTAAAAACTATAACTAAAGCCTATACTTTTACCAAAAGTCCAACAACTTCATTCTGAATAATATAGGTATACATCATACATGGGTTCCTCTAATCACACATGAATGATGACAGCAATTTAATGACTTGATCTAAAAGAACAGGGATGGTCAAAAAAGAAAATTCTTTTGAATCAGCATTCAGCACGAATTGTAATAAACTTAAAATGCAGGGAAGGACTTAAATATAGTTCATTCACTTTACCAATTAAACCACCAAACCCAAGTGACAAGAGGGTAGGCTATGCTCACTAGACAGCTCAAACGGCTATTCGGTTAATACAATGTATTGTATGTCCATAAACACATGAGATCGGAAGTCTATATATCGTTGAGATTTATGTATTGGACCGTTACCAGACAATGGAGGAGTATTAATTTAAAGTACAGGGAAGGCCTGAATATGACTCAATTCACTTCACCAACTAAACCACCACCCCTAAATGACAAGAGGGTAGGCTTGAATATGACTCGTTTGTGGCCCTAACATTATCATCCTCACTTGACCGCTCACATTGTCAATGCAATGAGCTGTATGGCCATAAACGGGGTGATTGGGACTTGGGATATCGTCAAGATCCAAGTAATGGATCAATATCAGACTGAAAACCATGCTTACAATCAGAAAGTGGCACATTGCAGATTAATTGAACTGGTATGATAAATTGAATACAAATAACAGAAACTATATGATGTGAACAAAAGAAAAGAACCAGAAGTGGCACGTTACCGCTCTTTCCTTTCCTGCAGGATCTTCATTTGCTCCTTGTAATGGTTCTCGATGTACTGCTTCGCCGCAGCAACCTTCTGCTTGGTGGCATTTGAAAGTTCCTCGTCGCTCTGACTAGTCCCCTGAGCTCCTTCTTCTTTCTCTTTCTCGTTATCTCCTCCCTCGTACGGCTCTTTCTTTTTCGAGTTCCTCAATTTCTCTCGCGGTTGCAGCTTCGAGAGCCAGCTCCTCGCCGAATCCATCCTCTCTCTCTCACACACAACGCACACAACTACTACTCAAACCACCAAATCATCGTCCTCCTCCTGACGCGAAGTCACCAAACCCAGCCTCCTTCAGGAGCTCGCAACCCTGCACGGACATCGAATCTGAAAGTGAAAAATACGCATCACGATGTGACCGATCCAATCAAAGTTTACATAAATACCAGAAATGATGAGATCCAAATTTCGCAGGGAAGAGCAAATTGAAATTGTAGAGAGCGAGAATTGAAACAATGCAACCCTAGAAAAACGAGAAACGAATAAAGAGGAAACGCTAGTTCAGGCCTTGACGAGTGTTGTTTGGAGAGAGAGAAAGAGAAGGAAAAGGGAGAGGAAAATGGAGGGAGCTGAGGATTCGGATTACCGAGAAAATCGACGATCCCGACACAGAGAGAAGCGCGCTGGTTCGTAGCAGCGTCAAATTCGGCGGGAAGAGAGTCTCTGGCTATCTTCTTCGGAGAAACTGCAACGACGATGCGCGCGCGATTCTCTCGCTTGCGTTGAGCCACGGCCCAATCCTGCCGTTTTATATATATGTCTACGTCGTTTTATCATGTTTTTTTTTTTTTTTTGTATAAACTCTGAGGTGATTCTGAATGAGACTCGTACGGATAGACACCTTTAAACCATAACTCACAATCAGACTAATCTCTTTAATATTAAATATTTTTTTAATCATGGAATGCACATTTTTAATTCAATCGCTAAATTTTTAGTGAATTATCAACCGTAATATTTTGCAATGAAGACATGATGGTAAATGTCGAACAAATAATAAAAAATTAAATACAAAATTGATAACTTTTAATTTTTTATAAGTAGTTATACGACATAATTGTTGTTATGGAAAAGTTGAAAACAAAGGAGAATTGTTAATATGTAATAATTTACGTAGAATTAGATGTAATCCCGGGCGATGAACGAATTCATATTAAAATTTAACGTAAATCGATTAGTAATAAAAAATCAAGTCGGTATATGCTTTTAATTAATTTCGTATTTTTTTCCAGAAAAATGAATTGATAGAATATAACTTGCCTTTTTCTCATATTTATTCAGAAAATTGGAGTTTACTTATTTATCACCGATTCAATAATGGAAAATTATTATTTTTAGTATAATATTTTTTAATAAAT
>JAYMSY010000641.1:0-11110 GCA_036897685.1 Monsonia emarginata | reverse complement strand
CAATTTGTGAGTACGAAAAATTCAGCAACCAATTTGACCGGGAGCCCAAAGTTCAGCAACCAATTATGCATTTTAACCACTTGGATTTGGTGAAAATTTAGTTGACGAGTTAGCTAGCAATACCATAGTTTAAGTTTTACTTCTTTAAGTGTTGAGATCTCCATAGTCTAAGTTTTACCCAAATTAGCTAGCAATTTAAGTTTCGCATTTTACTAGTTGCGACTGCGATTTTAAGTTGAGGTCAGGTCATAGAAAATGGGCGATGGAGCTTGCCCTTAAAAATGCATCATAGAAAACCAGCAGTGATAGTTTATTATCTCTATTCATTTCTTATAAATCAAACATCATGTGTACAAGTAAATAAGTAGTAAGTGGATGATTGATGCAGTTGCTGGGCATTAAAGGAAAAGAAAGGTTGTATAGAGAATTGAGCAGTGGCCTAAACTTTAGTTGTTGATGGGGATTGCTTTGCTTTGCTTTGCTTTATTACATGGGGAACACAGACCTCTACCACGTATAAAGGGATTTCAAATTACATATAAAACCCCCAAAAGATTGCCTCTTGGCTGGGGTTGTGTATATGTATATGTCACTGTATGGAATATGCACGAATTGATCGCCAATACCTTTACTGGGATTATTCTCAAATAAGACCATCTCCAGTTGGCTGTCGTTCAGCTGCGGTCATTACGACAACCACTGACTGCAAACGTTTGTAGAAAAGAAGACAACCGACTATCCTTATCAAGTCGACAAACTGATATTTTTCATATGGTTATTTTTTGATATTTTCTTTAGACCCACTGTGGTCCCTACAACTACTATCTTAGCTACTCCACTATTGTTATCCTAAGCATATTATCTACATGATTTGACCATGTGTAATTTATGGATTTTCATTTATTGATGAAAAACGATAAATAAAGCAATTAATGTTACTTGATCTTACAATTAAATGTAATAATTTAAAGAATCAATGGACAGCTCTCCAACGCACACTCAGTGGATCTTGGCTAGAAGAAACTTACAATCCCAAGGTTCTTGATTCCATTTGCATGTGTAGTAGTCTCATTTCTCATGCACTCATCAACAATAACAAATATTCAAGAACATTACAGGACATGGAAGAGAATCATTCAATTTCAAGGAACATATATAAGTTATAAACACACAATGATGATGATTAATTAATTAAATGCTAGCTCTCAAAAATTTGTAGTAACCATCACTCTCTACAATGTCCTAAGCAAGCACATTTCCTTTTGTTTTTTCGCTGGTCCACATAAAATTTAGAAGATTGGGACACTCTCATGATCAACACTCAAAAACCCAGGCCGCCACAGTAAGTGTTTTCAGTGCATCACTTTTAAGATCCAATTCTTCTAGCATATATCTGGTTGGTAATGGTGCGTGTTTGTCGTCACAGAAGGTTCTTGATCTTTGGTGATGACTATGATGATAACTTAGGATCGGCCAGGTGGCTGTCTGGATTTCACAGCTCTTCTGCAAGATCACACACAGCACAAATGTCAGACAAAGATGGAGATGGTTGAGGGAATAGAAAAAAAAATGGAAAATATGATTCAGATGTCTTGTTTTCATGGATGAACTATTAAATGGGTTCCACAGCAATTATTTCACTCTAAAATAAATGTTCATTCAGCAGTTCAAGACAAAAAAAGAAAAATCTACGAACATTCTATTGCAATGCAAGAGCCCCGAGTCCACAGTTCTCATTCCATTCAGCGAAGCTCAATTCTAGTGCGTTTTGGTTTGGTTTTTGATAATTAACTTTGAAGCAAACTACTGGAGAAAAAAGGTTAAGTGTCCCAAAACCAGTAAATAATATTTGAATTCCAATAGAAGAGAAAGGAACTAAACTATGTTCCCTCCATGTAACTAAAGTGGTCCTGTCCTTCCCCCAATGCCTTTTTTTCTTATGAAAATAAGAGAAAGATTTATAGCTAAAGAGGCTTTAGATAAAGAGTAAAAACACACACCCACCTACATAACTAGCATCAGCTTCCATGTACAACCAAATTAGAAGAGATGGCAAGAAATATAATATCTATCTATCTATCTATCTATCCATCTATCTATGCACCTATACCGATTCTAAATGGCATGTTGTTACACAAGATGATCCATTTTTCCAATAATATGGTTTCATTTCATTGTTTTTGCTGTAATATCTGATCAATAGTCTACAACAGGTAAAATCAATAATGTAATGAGAAATATATATATATTTCAGTTTCAACCAGAAAGCAAATATAGTTGTTTGTTGCATGAACAATACATAAACAAGTACCTGTTGTGAATGGGATCGGGTCCATTGGGCACTCTTCTCTTGCTCACATAATTGAAGTCGCGATCCTCGTGAAAACCATGCCTGTGTTCCACAATCATCTTCCAGCGCTTCAAATTCCCAGTCGACGCCACAGTTGTCACCATGCTTGTCTCTTCAGCTGCATGGTTTACCAAGATTCCTACAAGCAAAAACCAAATAACACCCACAAACACTAAAGCTCCAAAAAGCACCCTCGAAACCTTTCTGCCATACCCCATTTTGCCCCTCCTCCTCCTCCCCCCCCCTACAATTGTCTCACCAAGACCAGTGCCTGGCTATTCAAAATGGATGCTAAAGAAGAAACCAAAACAACCATTCTGGTAGCCGAGAATAGGAAGTTGCACCTATTGCTCTCCCCGGACTAGAAGAGAAGAGGAAAGGCAAAGTGGTAAGGAATTTTCTTAACTTGGCGGGTAAGGAGTGGTTGGGTTATATTTAAAGGTGGGACTGGAAGCTGCTCTGTTTGCACTTATTTATTGTGCAAAACATATACAATTTTTGTCATCACAGTTGCTTTATATATTGAATGGGTCCAACAGAGCTTTCCTTTTCCTTTTCCCTTTAATATGTCTATCTCATGCAGCTATTAGCTATACCAAAGGCCAAAAGGGACCCCCTTAGCTATCATCCTCAACAATTACCCAACCTAAGTTCACAAAAGCCGTGGGGAGGACTTGTGCCTATGTGTTGTGCTGGTCTATTTTGTTTCAGAAACCCACCTGTTTTAGGCAATTTGGAGCATACATAAACCACTAGTTCAAAAGGGACAATAATATATTAAACATGTAGATAAATGGAATCAGTATCCAGTAAAGTAGATATATATGCATAAATTATCAAAAGGATGTTCCTGGTGAACCAGAAATCAGCAGACAACAAGGGGGTGAGAGTCCATAAAAAAATAAGGAAAACAGAGTTGTGTAGATTTCTTGGTTGCTAAGCATATAATCAATCCCTTTTCAATCAAATTTATCTAAACATGCACTGAAATGGAACATGCCATATATGACTGCCTGAGACAAGAAAGAACAGCCTAATATTAATTTCAAACTTCTGAACAAGTTTAAGCGTGCAACAAGGCTAGTGAGGTTACACTACTATCCAATGATAACACATTCACATATTAATATAAATTCAAAAGAATATAACTTTACCATACCGAGAAAGGAGCTAGAACCAAGAAGTTTCTCTCTCAGAAATCTGTTCCGAGCAACTAATTTGAATGCAAATAATTTATCCAGCATTACGGGACCACCCTGAGAGTCAAGAAAATGATGTATCCACCAAGCAATCTCAAAGTAATGCAGAACATAGTATGGACTCGTGTTAATAATTGGATGATAATAGACCTTAGGCATTGATCAGTAGACAAAGTTAACAGCAAGTTACAGCTATAGGTAGCATTTGAGTAACTTCTTGTTCTTCTTCAGTATGTCTGTCTCAAAAATTGTTGTCTCAGAAGTGCAACACTAGTATATTTGACCCAGTCTAACAGGCCAAATGGAATCAATCAAATTGGCAAACAAACATCTAAAGCAAAGAGCGTGTCATCAGAGCTGTCTTCTTTCCTATAGTATCCATGCCTTAGCTTTGCGGATTTGAATTCCAAAAAAGTATCCTTGTCACTGTATTTAGAGGGACATCAATGGAAACTGTCATTTTCACGACCAGGGATGATTTTGAGAACAAATCCATTAACTTTAGTGCAGGATCTCTCTACTCTAAGGGACTGTAGTGTTCAATAATACTGATTGGGAGCTTATTCAATTGTGTGATAATTATAAGATGCGCTAAACACCATACAGTTGGCGCATGTAGGAGGAGATCTTCTCAAAGATATATTTTCATGATCCTATGTATCTAATACTTGATGCAGCAAAAATTGAAAAAAGAGAAGCGTATATTGCAATGCTAGTAAGAATTCAAGATAAATCAACTGCAAACTAGGACTACTAAACAGCAAAAAACTGGAACTTGGAAAACATAACCAGGAGTTGAAGATAACTTTCAAGACCATTAGAGACACAACTTTTCTTAATATCAAGATTACATTTTTGCACACAATAATTCTAAGCAAGAAGAAATACTCTATTCCAAGAATACTAGTAGAATGAGAAACCCAAGCGAATTAATCGTGAGTTCATGACACAAACAATGACCTGACTTAATTTACACAATATGACTGAATCACCCTAGCTCTGTTTCTCCTAGTAACTTATGTAACATGACCAAACTAATATGAAAAAAAGAAACACAAGCCTTCAAGAGCACATAAAATCTAACTGCGAACCTATCTTAAACCAAGTCTTCACTTAGGTTCGGTACGCTCTGCTTTAGGCACATAACTCTGCCTATCCTATGTGGTTGATACTCACTATAGTTTCTCATTCTGTAAGCAGTTTCCTTCTGTCTTGTGCAAAAATAACTATATTTTGCTTTTGGCAAACCCCAACACTCCACACACAGCAGAAACAGAGCTACCAGAGAGCATAGCAAAAAAAAAAAAAAAAAAAGAGAGAATCAATTTGGATGGTCCACCTTCATTGTTCAACAAAATCCTCTTCTCTTTAAGGAAATAACTCTTTTATTCTGTATTCTCTAATACTATGATTTATCATATACAGAAGCATGTACAAAATGCATTGAGTTAATACTTATATATTTTACCATTTAAGAATCCAGTTCTGATTCCATTTTAACAAAACTAAAAGATTCAAGTGTGAACCAAACACTATATTATCAATCTTCTTAGCATTGCAAAACTATTAACACTTGAGAGCTCTCATAAGATAACCCTGCGGCATGCTTTCTACTGCTGATACCTAATGTAATGACCAACACTTATTGGCAAAAAAACCCTATAATGACCACTCCGCAATCACATCTAATGCCAGAAAACTAAAAAAGAAACTAAGATGCTATTGTATGCACCCTCTGTCCCAAAATGAGTGTCCTACTTTCCTTGTTATGAAATACCGCTATCATCCTTCCTCCTCGTTAGTTATCACAAATAAGTGGGTTAGCACATGGGGAGATCTGAGGGTATGCAAGGAAAATCAATGCATAATTCCATTGTCCTTAATCTTTGTCTAAAGTCAAGCAGGACACTCATTTTGTGACAGAGGGAGCAGAAGTTCGTTGAGTTCAAGAGATTATTTTGGTACGGAAGAGCTAAGACTTTAAAGGAGAACAGGAAAATCAATGCATATTTACTTTAACAATATACTTAATGAACAGACCTGAACAAGATTTGATTGGGCAAGTTACTTTCACACCTGCTAAAGATTCAAAATGAGCTCAATAATTAAGCCCCAAATCTTGGTGTAAAATAAGAATGGCATATCCAAAACACAAAATGTTACAAATGTCAACATCTATCAATTAAGTGAACTTCAGAATTCAGAATTCAGATTCCGAAAAATCTCATATAGCAAGAGATTCAGAAACTAAAACCCCAATTATGGGAATAGGGAGAACAACAGTGTCTGATATCAGAATTTGTTGGATAAGGGAAGATAATTTACAGCAATAATTAACCACTTTAAATACATAATTAATTTATGAATTTCTTACATTTTTTACAAAACCAGCTTCACACACCATGAAGTTCAACTCAATCTTCTGTTTGTTGACCAGCAACAAGCTGAGCTAGCAAGGAACACACTGACCTGAAACACAAAAGCCGAACATGTCTTTTCAGAAGATGCGAACAATACACAGGAAAGTATTCTAGAACAAAACATAATGTATCTTAAATAGATGGTGCCTAAGATAATGGGAAATCACCAGAAGTATCCATTATACCTGCTGTGGCATTAATTGGTTCCATAAGCAGCGAATATTACCCCACCATGTATAGGAGTCATAGCAAAACCAGTTCAACCTCACACTGCACTTCCAGCACAACTTGCAGATCTGCATTCAGTCCTCATCTATAATAGCCAGAAGTGACTCCTGTGACTTCCTCTTCTTCTGAGCCCACTTTGGTCCATAAATAGCCAAATGAGTCCGGCCAAATCGTCGAGTAGTTATCTACATTTTAGTGTTACCAGTAAAGAATCATGAGCTCTCAGTCATTGTCACATAAACATACTGAAGCAACTTATACATTAACGGTTCAAGATACAAAGAATCTCAATGAAATCAACAATTGAATGGAGAAGTCCATATATATGAAGCCACTTCATTATGGTTCCTATAAGACTGAGCTACAAAACTTTTGGCATTCTTTGAATAATGTAACTTTCTGTTTCTTTCACCTATAGCACACAGACAAATATACAGTAATGTGAAATACCTTTTCAAGGCCTCCACACACATCCACCATCTCAGTTCTGAAAGGGTACTCCACCACCTAGTCCATGAAAGTTTGAAGCATTAGAGAATTTAGCAAAATGATATCACATAGCATAACGTACATTAAGATGCATAATGCAGCTATTCTTATTAATGTTGACAATTTTTTCCATCTCTCCCACCAGTTATTCAACAATTATATTACTCTTTTTTACTTCGAAGAGGTAGTATTATACCACCCTTACTACCAGGCTCCAACCTTGCCAATTAGGCCGGAGATCTGAGCACTTAACTTTTTGGCCTAGTAGGCAGGCATTGGTACCCATTATAATACTCAACTGTGCTACTGCAATCACTGTTGTTTTGTAATTATTTTGTGGTACAACCATATAAGTAACAATGAGAGACAAGGAAGGAATGAGACTCACAATAAACGTATTTTCTCCAACCAAACCAGACTTTGAAATTTGACCCATCAGAACTTCATAATCAACTTCAGTATATGGAGGGGTGACACTTATGTAATCAAATGGCCCATTCTTACCTATGAACAAACAAATCTTGGTTAACAGATTGGTATATGAAAGGGCTGCAACTTATAATTACAAATGCCGGATGTGATTACTAAAAACTGCAAGTGAAATAACAAATAAGTCACTGTGATTGCTTTTGCATGACATGACAAGAAATGTTGTCTTTCTATATTATGTCAACTGACACTCGTCAAAACTTCACAAGACCATTCCTTACCGGTTTGCAAGCTTTTTCACCTTTATTTCTGGACACTTAGAGGAGGGACATATGTTCAAGCATTCTAAACAATGAGCTATGCTTGGTGAGTTGGTGTGAGTATGACATATAGGATTCTGTACACTACAGTGACACATGCTATATTCCTAGGTTTATGATTGGCACAGATGAATTAGATTATTATAGTTCTTCACTAATACATAGTAGGAGGAAGCAAAGGCATGAACATGTGAATTTTGAGATTTGTTGTGTAACATGTAGCTGTGTTAAATGTTAAGGAAACTATTTACTGGTTAAAAGGTAATTATCATACATCATTCACGTATAGCTACTCCTGGGAGTGCATCATAAATCTAACTTTCTAATTTATGTTTCCCTCGCAGTGAATGAAGGTATATGATATCAGTAACTATGTGACCTGAAATGCTGCCTCATTTACTACTTGCCACTAGAAATCCCATAAGTGAACCTAAAAAACACCCTGCACAAGTGTTAACTCCTTTATCCATCTCACTTTGTTATTAGAGCATCCACATTCCACAATAAGGAGCGATTTAGATTCTAAATCCCTCTTAAATCTCTATGCTACAATAGGGAGATTTAAGATGGATTTAAGGTGCAACTCGCCGAGTTGCAGTTTTTTTTTTTTTTTTGCGTTTTACCCTTTTATTTCGCCCATATGGGGGAGAAATAAAGTGTGCAACTCGGCGAGATGGGATTTAAGGAGGGATTTAAATTTGCAACTTCACCTTAAATCCCTCATTGTGGATGCTCTTAGGAAGTCCACACATGCACATAGCCTGATATAGTAGGGATGGGGAAAAAGAAATAGAAAGCATACCTACAGATTTCTTCGCCCGCTCCAAGAAAACTTCAACTCGTAGAGTATGTATAACAGAAACGTCCTGAAACCCAGTTCTCTCTAAGTTTGGACGTATGACATTTGCAACTAGCCAAGGATCCATCTCAACAAAATGTGCCTGGAAAATAGGAATTGTAGACAGCAGTCATTTTCCGAAAATATAAGAAAATGTATAACAAGTAATTAAGAAGATGAATTTTAGATATTTGTTGCACTGGTTTTACCAAACTCTGAAATTCGTGTCACTCACAAAGCCAGATAAACCATTTATGAATTTAGTATTACTGTATTATGGGTTATTATGTCCTACCCTTCATGCAAAAGAATTGCAAGATAGAATCCATGTATGGAGATGCATGTAATAAGTCAGAAACAGTACCTCAGAACATCCTCGGCTCATTGCTTCAATACCAACACATCCAGTACCACTGTACAAGTCTAACCAACGACCGGGCCTTAGAGAGGCAGGGCAGCCACCAGCATGCTAAAGAAGGCAAGAATAATTATTAATATGAACAGAATAAATAAAAAAAATTGGAATTTTCAGATCTACATGGCAATCCAGAGAATTAGATTTCAACAAATAAAATACAAGGAACTCTTAATTGTCAAGAGGAAGCACTATAAGCGGTGCTTTTACCTGCAAAATATCAAAAGCTGACCCTTTTACAACATTCATCATTGGGCGTACATCAAAGCCCTCAGGTGATAGCAACTTCCTTCTTCGCACCTTTCCTGCAATAACCTGAGAGAACCAATATAGTGATTGGTATTGCAATGAAATAGTAGCCATCATCACTTCGAAAGATAATGAATAGCATAACCAAAAAAAATATCCCCAAAATAACAGCAAATAACCAAAAACAATGTCTAACGTGAAAACCTATTGTATATTAATACACTAAACTACCTTTTTTTTCTCAGGCAATGCAATTAAGTGTCTGCTTATTAAGTGTGCATAGCCAAAACAATATCCCCAAAATAACAACAAATAACCAAAAACAATGTCTACCGTGAAAACCTATTGTACATTAATACATGAAACTACCTTTTTCTCAGGCAATGCATTTAAGTACCGGCTTATAAACCTACCACTTAGAACCCCAAATTACAAAAGGTTAACGACGAATAGGAACAAAATTGGGTTGAAAGCAAAACCTTGATAAGCTCATGAGTAGACCTTCGCTTAAGAGGCTCCTCGGGAGTTACTTCATTTTCATTTTCTTTTCCTTTTCCTCTTCCTCTTCCTCTTCCTTTACCTTTCATTTGCAATTTCTGCTTTCTCCTAGACTACAAAGCCAATCAAAGAGCAAAAAGCAGACCAAAAACTTATCTCTCCAGTTTCTATACAAAGATCAGGAACACAAATTCAAAATTCAATTTCATTTTCCTGTTGCAGATTTCCGAATAAACAGATACAAGTCTCGAACAGAGCACGAACCTTAGGAGACGCGTCCGACAATAACTCGTCAGCATTTAGACCATATTGCTCAAGAAACTGCACCTGCTTCTCCTTCTCGCTCAATACTTCGTTTCTGTATTCTGGCAAGACACAAAAACAAAACACAATCAAATCGATACAGAACCACATATCTTCAACTGACATCTACAGAGGATGATTACTGAGCTCACTGGAGGCATAAACGACAGTTGACGGCGGAGAATTGCAGATTTTAGAAGAGCCATTGAAGATGAAAAAACCTCGAGAACAAGAAACTAGGTTTGAGTTGCTCCGATCGCCAATACAGAACGGAGAGAGAACAGCAGATGCCGAAACCGCCATCGCCGGAATTGGACCTAGCTCAACCTCAAAGGCACTGGTACTGTGACACACAGATAGTTCTCGCATGATTTTTCTTAGAACGATGAAGATAAGAGAACGGTTTGTTCTGGCCCATTGGGCCTTGCTGATTGAGCTAAACATTATCGGGCCCATTGTATTAGTCCGGGGCCGGTTCAAGGCCTAGCCCAATTCAAAAAATACAAAACCACACGATGACGCAATAATAAATGTTAGTGCTAATTCGCCTAGAAGTTTGTGGAAACGCGGGGCCCAGTAGTAAAGTACACGTGGCCCCACCATTCAAAAGTACCGGACCAACCAACCGAGGCCGAGATCTTGGACACGTACGTGGTACCGATCTCATTACCAATTTAATGATCTTTTAATTAATACTGTAATAAATACAGAAATAAAAATCAGTACTCCGTAGTAATCATATCAAGCTGCTATGGAGCCGAATTAGGCATTATCGTGGGAACCAACTAGCAAGTCCACTTCATCGTACCGTCCACGCGCCGTTTTCTCGGTGACGACACACCTGACCCACCGCGATCCCACGTGGCGCGAAACCAAAACCCCGATATGAGCGCGTGGGAACGTGGGACCCGAGACCGGGAGGTGGGAAAGTTTGGCCTCCTGAATAGAGTTAAATTACAATTCTTCGCATTTATTGACTTCGCGTAAGAACTCGACGCCGAGTGATCATTACGCCATCTTTTTATTAATTAACTGATAATAATAGTAAAAAAAATTAATTATAGTTTGTTTCTCTTTTCACTTTGAACGGATTGCTATTTGCTAGCGGTATTGCTATACTGGTTTGCAGTAGAAGATTAAATTAATAGTTCTGCTCCGAAAAGGAGTGAATTGAGTACTACTGTAGTATTTATGATCAATTAGAGTCGTCGAAGACTCAGATTTCGGAAATAATTATATTTTCGAGGTCTGATTCTTGTAGCTGTGTTGATCTGAATTCGAATTTGGGAGAGGAATGGGAGCTTGTGTATCGAGGCCCAAGCTTTGGATCGGAGACACTGCTGGTCCGTCGTCGAAGGAGAAGAATCAGAAG
>JAYMSY010000640.1:0-11115 GCA_036897685.1 Monsonia emarginata | reverse complement strand
TGGTCACTTCTATCTTGGGTGCTGCTGGTGGTGTTACTATGTTATGGGTGTTGCTTCTGTCTTTGCTGGTTCTACATTCTTATTTCCATCTTCTCTGTTGCTCGTTCTGGTTTTGTGATCCATGTTGGGAGTTGTTCTCTATTTATAGCTTGCTATTTTTTTTTCTAGCTTTGTTTTCTCTTCTTTCTTTGTTCTTTGGACTACCTCTTGTATTGTTTTGTCAATTCTTCCTTGACATGCTCCATCTTTGGCGGTGCAATTTATAATATTGCCTCATATTTTTGATAAAAAAAACACTTAATAATTTTAAAATACATTATATAAATGTATCTCGAAGATTTTGTGTACCAGGATGCAGGTGGTTCTCCCAAGTCTAATTGATCAAAATCAAGCTGCTTTTATACAAGGGAGATCTATCATTCATAATGTGCTTCTCAGTCAAGAGTTGGTAAGGAAGTATGGCAGGAAGAATTGCAGTCCTAGCTGTTTATTTAAGATTGATATCAGGAAGGCCTATGATACCCTGGATTGGGGCTTCCTCAAATTCATGCTTCAGTTGCTGAAATTCCCAGATCATTTTGTGAAATTACTATCTACTTGTGTTGAAACTGCAACATACTCCCTGGATATTAATGGCAGGATGACCAAGACATTCAGGGGTGAAAGGGGGATCAGACAAGGAGATCCTATGTCTCCTCTCCTTTTTGTCATTGCCATGGAAGGCCTCACTAGAATGCTAAAAAAGGCAGTGCAGGATAAGACAATCAGCTTCCACCCAGGTTGTAAGAAGCTGAATCTAGTGAATTTATGCTTTGCTGATGACCTAATGATTGCTTGCAGAGGAGATTTAGCTTCCACCAACAAAGTCATGGAGATTCTGGCAACCTTTGAGCAAGTTTCAGGCCTGGCAGCTAATAAGGCCAAGTCCCAGCTCTTCATGGGAGGAATTTCATCAGAATGCAGGCATATCTTGTGTGAGAGAGCTGGCCTACAAGAAGGAAAGTTTCCTATCAGGTACCTTGGTGTCCCTTTATCCCCACACAGATAGACCCTATCTGATTGCCAAGTTATTACTGACAAGATAACAGCTAGAATTCAATCTTGGGCCTCCAGATATCTTTCTTATGCAGGGAGGCTGATGTTAATCAAATCTGTGCTGCTCTCCTTTCATGCCTACTGGGGTTCAATCTATGCCTTACCTCAGCAGGTAATCACCATGATAGAAAGGAGATGCAAAACCTTCCTCTGGAGCAAAACTCAATCTGGTAATACTAAGAGCCTAGTAGCTTGGGAAGACGTTTGTAGAAGCCTCAGTCAAGGAGGCCTTGGTATCCAGCATATCAAAACCTGGAACACAGCAGCACTTGGTAAGCAAATCTGGGATATCTCAAACAAATCTGACTCCCTTTGGATCAAATGGGTGCATGGCATGTATATTAAAAAGAAATGCTTTTGGGACTTGAGAATTCAGCCAGGAAACTCAGGGAATTGGAATGGTCTGTTGAGGGCAAGAGACAAGCTTCAAGAGGGGTTTAATAATGGGGTCTGGTTGCATAGTCTCAATGACAAATACTCAGTATCTAGTGGATATAGATGGTTGATGAAGACTGGTGCTAAGGACAGGTCCTTCAAGCTATGTTGGGGAAGATACCACACCCCAAAGCATGAGTTCATAAGCTGGCTGGCATATAAAGGTAGGCTCCAAACTAAAGACAGACTTCAGAAATTCATGGTAATTGATGATGATTCCTGTGTGTTCTGTAAAACTGATAAAGAAAGTCATGCCCATCTCTTCTTTGAATGCTCAATTACAAGAGAAATCCTGCTAGCTATCAAAGAATGGCTGCATATTCGGGCAATTAGCCTGAAAATGAAGAGCTGGAGTACTCAAGCTGCTTTAATGTGGCGACACACAAAGCAGAAAAGAATGTTACTTGCTGCGTGCCTATCTGCTGGAATCTATTCAATTTGGAAAGAAAGAAATCTTGGAGTATTCCAGGGTAAGGAAAGCACAATGGACCAGATTATAGCTGATATGAGAAACAATGTAAAGCTGAGAATGTCTTTCTTTCCTAAGATTAGACAGAGTATCCTGAACATGTAATAGGGCTTCCCTTTGTCTTTGTGAATTGGTGTGCTGTGCTGGTTGGGATGTTCTCTGCTGTGTACTTGTATATGTTTGGCTTGATTAATATATTGGCAGTTCATCCAAAAAAAAATATTTGAATTAAATAAACATGTAAATTATAAGAACTCGACTTACTCGTTGGGGAACCTAATGCCAAACGAGTATAAGAAAATCATACCCAAGCAGTGATGGACGTAAGATTTGCAACATTTTGGATCAAAGTATTTTAAGAAGGTTAAACTATGAAATAAAATAATTTTTGAGGTAAAAATTGGGTTATATCATTTCAACAAAAGAGGATTTTTTTGTGACGATGAAATCAGTCACCTATAACACTACAAAAAAAACAGTCTACGGTGACGTCAAACAGCGACGTTTATGAAAACGTCGCTGTAGAAGCATCTCAGCGACGGAAATACAGCGACGTCCTACAAAACGTTGCCGTAAAAGAACGCAGCGAGGTTATACAGCGACGTTTTGCAAAACGTCGCTGATATTTGGCAGGAAAATGGATTAGCAAAGGCGGGAAATGGAAAACGGTGGAATTTTAAGTTTGTGGGCGATGTTACAACGGCGACGTTTTGGGCACGTCGCTGTGTTGTTGACCAATTTGACCAAGAGTTGCTGAAACGGTGTCGTTTTTTTCAATGCGAGGGACTATGGTGAGGACCGTTGTTCGTCGCCGTTTAGCGATATAAAAACTCGTCCCAGCGTCAAGCTTCTATCGCGACCTAGCCAAGCTCTGCACCATCATCGTCGCACCTGGGTCTCATCGCCGCAACAGTTGTTTCCCATTCCCGTCGCAGGTGGTTCCCGTCGCCGGGAAATCTCTCTCTCCTCTTTCTTCTCTGTTTTGTTTCACTCTCTTCATCTCTCATATGCTCTCTCCGTCTCCTTCAATTTCCGTGTCATTTTTTCCCCAATCCAGATTTTGTTGCCGTGGCTGCATTGCTTCCTCCAACAAGGTTTACATAAAGGTACTCATAGTTTTCAATTCCCCCAATTTAAACCCTAAGTTTTCTTTGTTTGCAATTTCTAATTACATGGAATTTTGGTTGCGGAATTAGTTTAAGCATGTGAAATTTAGGCTATTGTAGAGTGATTTATGGAGTAAT
Organism: Monsonia emarginata; assembly: GCA_036897685.1. NCBI lineage: Eukaryota > Viridiplantae > Streptophyta > Magnoliopsida > Geraniales > Geraniaceae > Monsonia > Monsonia emarginata. The sequence goes on along the minus strand of JAYMSY010000640.1, from coordinate 7,872 downwards.
TTATACCTAAGGATCAAATTTGAACAAAACACAGCCACAGTGAAGTTGTTTAGTTTTTCAACAAATTAGGGTTCGTATCTAGATACGGTGCAGTTTGATGAAGTGGAACTGGAGCATTTCCAGTTGGAATCTCCAAATCGCTCACATCTTATTTTCTACAACTGGCCTGGTAGTGGAAGCTTCGATTTCTTCCTCCAAGTCAACTCTCATCTGTTCAAGTTCCTGGAGAGGAAATGTTATGATTTATTTGATTTTCTGGGTTGCATGTAGATTTAACAGGTTTGGTATTATAATTTCATACTTCACATATTGTAATTGCTTGAAATCTGTGTTTTGGCTTGTTCTGAGACTTTTTTGTTTTTGCAGGTCATGTATTCATCTATTTCTATGATTTGTGACTTTAGAAACTTTAAACCTCTATTTCTTCGCTATTTTCATTGAATTTCATTTTTCAATTTTCCATACTTGCTTGATTTCATGATTGATTTCTTAAAGTCTATATTTTGGTTTATTTATAGGGGTTGCTGGTTTAAATTTCAATATAGTGGTGGATTAAGTGATTTCATCATAAAAGACGTACATGTGCGATACACTAATGTCAAGTCACCCATTTATAGAGGTTATCATGCAATTCCTTTCCTTTTTGTTTTCCTTTTTTTCTGTTCTACCCTATAAGAGAGTTTGACAATGGTCTCACTGGCTATTATTATAATCTTCTCGTTTTTTACAGCAAAATGAGATTCTGTTATCCTTTGATGTTGGGCTTCACCGCTTCAGCAATATGCAACAAGGCATTCAATTGAGATAACATTGATGTGTGTTCTATTATGCAACAAGTACATAGGTGGAAGGTATGGAGCCTGGAACTTCTCTTTTAGTGCCTTAAAATGCTTTAAATCTTTGCCTGCGTTTTTCCTCAGTTTTTCAAAGTAAGTTTTTCTTATAAAGTTTTTATCACCTTCGGCCATTTTGATCTTAGAAGGACTATGCTGACTGTATTTGTAATGGAAATTTCTGGACATGGTTTAACGTAGACCATGGGGAACCTGCTTCACTCACATGGTAACAGAGACTAGATAGCAAGGAAAATGTCATGTCAGAATTTTCTAACTTTGAATGACATTATCCTTTTGGTAAGTTATGTAACTTGTTTACCCTCATGCCTGCAAAACTTGACATGAGAATATTGTTTTGACTGTTCAATATCAATGATGGTTATAGCTATTATAATTTATCGTTGAACTGAAGATATATAATAGACAATGAAAGTCTCAAATGATGGCATTGTGAGCACTTGACATATGTTGAGATAAAGAGGAGGAAGCATATGCGATGGTGTTGTTTTTGGGTATGAATACGGTTAAAAAAGGCTCTTTGGAATTATAAATAATGGGAGATGAGTTTTGATCTGATATGGGTTGAGATGTGAGGATACCAGAGGAAACCACAAGGATGTTAGTTTCTCATCTCTTTTCTTTCTTCATTTACATTTTTCTATTTCTCGCCCTTTTTCTTGTTACGGTTTCAATATGGTGCTTTCAAACCTTTTTTTTATTAAATTTTTTTGTACAATCAATGAAAGGAATGTTCAGCTTAATTTAATTTAATTAATTTGATGGGATATGCAGGTTAGTGTTCCATGCATCAGTAGTATGTTCACATTTGTGACTGTTAGGTTTGGGCATTGTACAAATTTGCTCTCTGTTAACATTGACAACTTCTCTCCAACAAATTCCTGTTCAAGATCCCAGGTAATTTTCTTTCTTCATTATTTAAACATTCATCATCATCATGACCTACTCGTGAATATTTTTCTTAATTTGTTTGATGTTTTGTTTTGTTATAACTTAAATTAGCTTAAATTATTTTTAAAAAATTGTACATGGAGCTCAAAACTAAATGTCATCTCAATATTTGATGACATTGGATTTTTACTCAAGAGGAACCAAGCCAGTTAGTTATTCATTTTTTATGACTTCGCCTGATAAGAAGATCAGGGGAAAAAACCTAGCTGAAACATTATTTATGTATTGTACTAACATGTTATTCTTCTTGTTTCTCCAATTTAGTTTTTTTATTAGAGTAACTTTTGTAATCATGGCAGATATGGAGACAAATGAGTGCTTGAATAACAATGGCGGTTGCTGGCAAGATAAGACAGCTAACATTACAGCCTGCAAGGTATAAATCAAAACCTAAAGGCTGGAGAGGTGTCTTGTTGTTTACTCTCGTACTAACAGTTATATCTGTATGCTTAGGATACCTTCCGTGGAAGGGTGTGCGAATGTCCCGTGGTTAACGGTGTGCAGTTCAAAGGAGATGGTTACAGCAACTGTGAAGGTGAAAATTTATTTTTGAATCTCCTGTTTGTTTAAGAGTTAACAGAGAAGTAATGTCAATCTGATGAATGTTTTATTGCCAACTATTGGCATAAAATGATACATGACACGATTGTTATTCAAGATACTGCAACTGTTTGGTGAACAATATGGTCTAATGATGTCCATAAACTTCCCCACACTTTATTATTGTGAAATTATTTTGGAAAATTTGCAGCCCCGAGTAAGTGGGTAAAATGTTGGGTGGACGATCTCGGTGGATAAAATGTTAGTTGAACAATCTCAGGGTGGATGAAATAGAGGTATATTAAGTATTCAAAAGAGAGAGTTCAGAAAATATTGGTATACATTTTTGTTTCTCCTTTGTTGCAAAGAATGGAGAAGGCTAGTCCAAGGTCCACTTATTCTCTTTCTTGCACTGCCCTCCACATCACACGCACACACCCGAACACACAGCCATGGGCTATTCGTAGGGTAGCCCAAATCCTGTGGGCCTTTGGTGTAAGACAGACCCATTATACCCCATGCCTCAATCCCATAACTTGGGATTACTTTTAAGAAGAGTGGGGCTCGAACTCATGACCTCACAGTTATGAATTAAGCATATTAACCATTAGGCTAACTCCACCTACAGTTTTATTGCCTTCTAGTCAGTAAGGTTTAACCTTAATGGTCTTCCTTATTACAGAAGTCTATTTAATTGTTCTATAATGACTTCATCAGAAGCTCAAAGCTCATCTGCATGTTTGATCCATTTTCATCTTTGTTTTATATCATGTCTTTAGAACCCTACCTTTGGTTTAGAAAATTAAGTCCTAGTGGCTCGAAGTCTCTGACTATTTCATAATACCTAGGGTTTCTAAAACATGTATATACAGCACTGTCAAATAAAAACATGTTAATTTATTTCAAATATAAATAAATAAATAATTCTAGTCTGCATAGTGCACAACATACCATCTCAGTAAATGAGCAGGTGTTATATTATATTCATCATTAGATTTTGTTTAGGCCGGAAGATCTGATGTTGTCATGCAATTCATCTTAGTATTCTTTTTTACTTGCAGCAAGTGGACCTGGAAGATGTAAGATAAACAATGGAGGTTGCTGGCATGAATCCCGAAATGGGCGAACATTCTCTGCTTGTGTGGTCAGTGCTCTCTATGTTTCCCTTTTTTTGTTTATTTGTCATAATTTTAGTTTAGATTCTCATTGTCTGTGTGTGTCAACAGGATGTTGAGGGAAGCAAATGCCAATGTCCTTCAGGGTTCAAAGGTGATGGCGTGAAGAGTTGCGTAGGTACGTGTTGCTTATTTATCATCTTGTTCTTTTTCCCCTCGGGTATTGATTTGTCAATTCTGGTTGCATAGAGGAGATTCAAATGCTAAACAACTTACGTGCTTCACATGAAATGGCTTGGGACATTCAGTGTTATTAATTCATTTATATCATGGTCTGTGTTCCTAGATTTTATATTCTCTTAGACTTAATGAGATGTTAGTTCTTGTCGTATTCTGAATAACCTATTATTCAATTAATTTCGAAGTTAAACCGGATCGATTTTATTCCTAATCATTTTCAGAATTCATGTTTCAACTTTCGATCAGATTCTTTGTGAAAGTCTGGCTGCTCTTATTTGTTATTACATTGCTGCTTTAGTTTTTTTCTTCTTTCCTATTTCTTATTAATTTGATGGCAGCTTGAAGCAAAGTAAGACCTTAAGAAGAAGCTACAAATAACTAAAAGAATCTTGATTCTAGACTTTGTTGTCTTCCTTTCTTTTTACAGATATTGACGAGTGCAAAGAGAAGAAAGCCTGTCAGTGTTCTGAATGTAGTTGCAAAAATACCTGGGGAAGCTATGACTGCAGTTGCAGTGGGGATCTCTTGTATATCAAAGACCACGATACTTGCATAAGTGAGTCACTATCTCACGCTTGTTAAGTCTGAATATATTTCTACAGATATGTATTCGTATTTTGCCGCTTCTGTTTATGAGATTTCCTTGCATATTCAGGCAAGAGGACCAGTGAAGGGAAATCTGCATGGACTGCCATATGGGTCATTTTGATAGGCTTGGCAATGGCTGCTGGTGGGGCCTATCTCATCTACAAAAAACAAAAAAGGGGGAAAAATTAGCAGAGATCGAATCATCAAATTAACGATAAATCTTCCGATTTGGAGTTCTGGATTTACCAAATATTTTATCTCAATTTCATCGTCCTCGTTAAGAAACCCTAATTAAACCAAATTGAATTTTAGTTCGATGCTTAAGGATCACAAGCCTTTGCTGAAAGCTCTCCGGTGGAGCCATGGTTCGTCTTCGTCGTCGCCGTCGACATCGGCAAATCCTTCCGCACTGTCGTCGTCTCCGATTTCGTGGGTTCATTTGCGATCGGTTTTGTTAGTGGTTGCTCCGTCGTCGTCGTCTTCCTCCCATGCTTCCTCCAATCACGATCGGTGAGTTTCTAATCTTCTCTTCTTTTGCTCCTGTCTTGTAAATTGCAGGTTCCAATTAGTTAGCGGTTCTGATAAATAAATTTTACCATTTTCTACTGTAAATTAATCAGAGAAATGTTGTTTCCCAATTTCCCATTTACATTTTCAAGAAGCAATGTGAGTGATACTGTTTATTTTAGCCTCTCATGTGTGTGAATACGGTGTTGTAGGAAAATTCTGAATTGTTTCCAGATACTTATGTTATATATGGTGATTTGGTGACCTCTTGGACCACAACTCATCACTCAATTGTGTAACGGTTTTGGGACAGGTTTATGTTTATGGCTGTGTTTTCTGTTTTTTCATTGAATTATTGTACTGAGAATGGAGTGATACACATTGGAAATAGATCCACTTAGCTTTGAGGTTTAGGTTCTCAGTTCAAGGATTTGAGCTTTTGGTATTATAGGATGTGGTAGAATAATGGATACCATCAGCGGACCAGATATTTTGTCTGAGATTGTCGATCAGTCTATGTGTTTTCTTTCAAGAGTTTGGAATTACAGAGCTGCACGTGTAAGTTGTGGTTTTATACATTTTGTGATAAAATCCTATCGTCATTTACCCGCTTACCATTTGTGCCCAATTGCATGTTGTATCCTTTTAGGCAACTAGTAAAAGTTGGCCATTCACTTTTTTAGTTTGTTTAGTTCTCCTCTTCACCGTAGCTTGTTTACTTCGGTAAAAACTGGTTATATGAAATTTGCGCTTCTTATTCTATATTTTGTGCATGGATTTGTTGCCAATTTGGATTATTTTTGCTTTCTGCTCCGAGAAATCGTTTATGTTCTCAAGTTATTTTACAGGGGTAATCTTAAATCACCTTGGTCTCGAAGGAGAAGAAAACGGGCCCTTCTGCCCAAACAATGGAAAAGATTATTTACACCAGAGGGAAAATTCATTGATGGTGGAGTTACGTTGCTGAAGAAAGTTCGTAGTGGAGTATGTTACGCTTACTCAATCTATTCATTTACTGCTATTCCCAAATTGCTTTAAAATCTCTTCTTTTTATCTCATCTTTATACTTGTGGAATTCTTATTCTTGTATGTGTAATATAGGGTGTTGATCCAAGTCTCAGAGCAGAGGTGTGGCCGTTTCTCCTAGGACTGTAAGCCTCAAAATCCTTCTGTATGTCTATTGATTTGATCAATGGAGGATGCATTTTAGTCATGAACGGTAGGATTAGCAGGGCTGCCCATTATCTCTATTGGCAGATGGTGGATAGCTCAGACTGTCTTTCTGTGCCCTGATCCTAATTTGTCAATGTTTCTGATTTCAGTCTTTTGAGGTTGTAGAGTTGTGTCCGATCTTTAGAAATCATTAGGGTAACTATATAGTTTCTGCAAGTTGTCCGTTATTAAATGAAATTATGTGAATAATTAGTAGAAGGGTAGTCTGCTTTCCATTTCACACCTTTGACAGAGAGTGATATTAGTTTGCACCGGTTAATGTCCAGCTTTCATGGATTAGAAATCTTATTTTTTTTCACATTGCTATCCCAGTTCAGTACAAATAAACAAAATCATCACCATCAGAAGCAGCTACTTTATGTCACTATATGGCCATCCTCATTCATAAACATTCTGATATCTATATATTACACATATGTATGGTTCATGCCTTGGTGTTTTGTGAACTTATTGCTTGGCCATATTTCTCTGCTAGGTGTTCTCATAATGTGAGAATTCTCGTAAGATTTCCCACATTCTCACTGAGTTTATTTCCTTTTCAGCTATGATGTTAACAGTTCCAAGGAAGAAAGGGACGCTGTTAGAGCTCAGAAAAGGTATTGTTGTCAACTTCATTTGGCCTTCTGTTACGCAAACTTATTGTTGCATCTTGTGTATAGTTTTGTAATAGCATGTGTGCAGTCACTAATCATACTGACCCACCCTAACCCCTTTGTGCGAAGTTTATAGCACTCTTATTTCTGTCTTTAGATTGTATCAACTCTTCTATCTCTACATCTCAAGTTATATATATCTGTGTCACAGGGAAGAGTTTGAGAACCTGCTGAAACAATGCCAAGAAATTTTAAGACGCATAAGTGGGGGAAATTTCAAGGTAAAGATGTCAGTTGGAATCAGCAGCCATCTAGGCAGTGAGTATTTCAGTTGTCAAGATTCTTCTGAAATAGAAGTGTGTAGTGCCAGGATGTCTTTTTCTGCTGAGATCGGAAGCCCAATAATTGATGATTTGGATCTTCCTATCTTCGACGAAAGCCCTCACTTTTCAGGCTCATTAGAAGGCTGTTGTCATGAGACTGTACTAACCTGTGAAGTTGCCTCTGGTGGCGACACAGAGTCCTCTGATACAGACTCCTCGGAGGAACCAGAAAATGTGCACGCTTTCCTTTCTGAAGGAACTGATGATGAAAAAGGATCCGATTGTGCAGATGCTACAGATGATTCATCTCCCACCGAGGCTCAAAGTGAGCCTAGATCTCACACGGATGAAGATTTCAAAACATGGCAGAGAATCATGTGCCTTGATGCCCTGCGAGCAAATGATGACTGGATTGTCTACACGCCATCTCAGGCTTCACCTTCACTAATGACTGCACGACGATTAGCTGAGAGAGTTGGGCTGAAGGATTTCGACCACTTGGAGCCATGCAAGATTCTCCACGCTGCACGCCTCGTATCCATCCTGCAGGCCTACGCGCTATATGATCCCGAGATTGGCTACTGCCAAGGGATGACTGATCTCCTGTCTCCAATCATATCAGTCATAGAAGACGACGACGAAGCATTCTGGTGCTTCGTGGGTTTCATGAAAAAGGCAAGGCACAACTTCAGGCTCGATGAGGTGGGTATCTGGAGGCAGCTCAACATCATCTCCAAGATCATCAAGTGCAAGGACATTCACCTATACCGGCACCTGGAGAAGCTCCAAGCGGAGGACTGCTTTTTCGTGTACAGAATGGTAGTGGTTCTCTTCCGGAGAGAGCTGAGCTTCGAGGAGACGATCTGTTTGTGGGAAGTTGTCTGGGCAGATCAAGCTGCAATCAAAGCCAGAATTGCCAAATCTGCTT
>JAYMSY010000639.1:0-11115 GCA_036897685.1 Monsonia emarginata | reverse complement strand
TGTGTCTCTTGCGTTAAATAAACGGGTACTTTTTTATTTCAAAATAAATGTCATATTTTTATCAATAGTTGTTGTTTTTTTCTTAGGTAGTAACTAGTAAGTTTATAGATTACTAATTACTGTATATATATTCATAAATGGGTTAAATTAAATGCATGGTGATGCATGAAATGACAAATAATAAAAAGTCAAACACGTGTCAAGTTAGACAGTCATCAAGTTACGAAGGGAGTATTTTTTCATAATTAAAGTTTGTTGCAATGTGTTTTCAATGACATGCAAAGTTAAATCGAGCCAAAAAAATATAACTTGATTACATTTATTTTCATTTAAAATTTAGTGATTTAAACAATTAAGGATAAATTTAGCCTAGTGGTTAATATGTTAACTTAAAACCACGAGGTTATGGGTTTAGAACTCACGTTAGGCTATAAGAGAATGTATCGGCAACTTTACTCAAAGTTAGAATATTATTTTAAACGTTTAAAATAATGGGATATTTAAGGTGATAACTAGTCATCCATTAATACGAGATAAGGGGCTCCACAATAGAGCTGCCACAGTCAATTCAGTCAGTTTACTTATTTTATATGACAGATATCTAATGTATAATGACAATGTATTTGGAGATAATAGATAGAAATCCACACGAGACTCACAAAATAATTATGTAGTAAATTTGACAACCTTCATATGATTGTATCTTTTATTTTAAGTTACACAACTGTGTCTTTGTAGATGTTATAATAGCATTCATCACTGAGTAATTATAAGAGTATGTGCAATGATAATGCAAAAAATGCAGATGTCAAATATAAAATGTGGGCTCTACATATTTTGGAACTAGATTTCCATTTAGGTGAAGTTGAAAATGGCAATATGAGATTGTCCTCTCGACGATGACTATTTTTTTAAAAATAACTTTCTCCTGCATGAAAACCTTGCTAAAAACAAAAAAAATGTTTTATTGCCGAGAGAACGATGCCAATACAGATGTAAGATCCGCATCAAGGTCATTTGTACCAACAACCACATCTCCACCCATAATGGAAATTATAGATGTGAGTTTTGCATATGTACTAACATCCTCTTTTGCATCTATCATTGCACATGCTATAGGAGAAATAATAGAAAAATACAAATTGCAAAAAATAAATAATCTATTGCAAATAGTTCCGAGGCTAAATTAGTAACTTTCAAAAAGTTTGAGGTGCATTTTGGTCAACGAGTTACATTTTATTATTTTAACGAAAAAATAAAAAGCAAAAACACGAGAAATCGTGCGACGTCGTTTTGTTCACCGGAGGAGTCTCGTGCCTGCATTCGAGAGAATCAAAACCATAAACCCTCACATTTGCTGGTCACAGAGAGAGTGATCTGATAAATAGATCTCATGTGAAGAAGAAATCAGATCCGTTCACCGAAGAACACTCACTCTTTCTCCGTCGAGCTCCAATCACAATCTCATCATGTCAATCAGGGACGCTTTATTATGCTTATCAATCATAGTTTATTCAATCTCAGCTGCTTCAGCTGATTCGATCCATGGCTGTGGCGGATTTGTCGAGGTGAAGCTAGCAATCTTCTTACTGTACTTACTGTTTACTGCATATTTTTCTTCCTGCTCCGTTTGGCTGCCGAGAAAATGAATGTAATTGTGGTCTGTAACTCTGGATTTTAGTTCGGAACTAGTAAATCAGTTGAGATAAACTTGTATTGAACTGGAGGTTCTAACGGTTGATTTTGCGGATTGAATCCAGAAACTAGTAATCTGAAATTGTTGGATCTGTGTATGGACATGTTGAGTTTACTGTGTATTGTTGTTTTGTTCTGGTGTTTCAAGAACTGAGAGTGTGGATTTCTATTTTGCAGGCGAGTTCGTCACTGATCAAGTCGCGGAAGCCGTCTGATGCTAAATTGGATTATTCTCATATCACTGTACGATTCAATTCATCCGCTTGACTTTGTTTTAGTTGGCACAGCAGTTTCTGCTATCAATTAGTTAAACGATTATGATGTCATTTGGTAATTCATCTTCATGTGAAATGATGCTTATCGGAAACTTATACTCACTAAGGTACTGTTCGTCAAAATGCAGGTTGAGCTTCGCACCGTTGATGGATTGGTGAAGGACAAAACTCAATGTGCTCCCAATGGTTACTACTTCATTCCAGTATATGACAAGGTGCCATTTCTAAAATGCCATGCTTTGGTTCATATTTGAAACTCTATTAACTGTGTGTTTGGATATTATCAATGGAGTTCTCTTCAAAGGTTTAAGGAGTGTCGGGGCATGATTCCATTACAGGGTTGATGCTCTTTAGTTTTTCTCATAATAATGATTTATGAATTTATGCTCTTTAGTTTGTTCTCATAATGATCATTGAGGGGTTTATGCTATTTAGTTTTCTATAATGAGAATCATTTGTAAGTGCAGGGCTCTTTTGTAATTCAAATACAAGGACCAGACGGATGGTCATGGAACCCAGATAAGGTTTAATGATTTATTACCCTGTTATCTTCATATTTTTCTCTTGCATGGTGTACCTCCTTGATCTTTCTTTTTATCTTGGTAAATTTGCTCGTCCATTCAACTGGTCTTGAATCCTCTGAGTCACATGGTTATTGTCTTTTGTAGGTTCCGGTGACTGTTGATGACAATGGTTGCAACAGTAATGAGGATATAAATTTTAGATTTACAGGGTTGGTTTCTAGCTGTTGTTCTGGAGCTTAGTTTAATTTCATTTACTATCTAGTATCAAGGTTATATATTGCACTCGCACCATATTTATGTTCCTGTATGGTAGGTTCACAGTATCTGGACGAGTTGTTGGAGCTGTTGGTGGAGAGAGCTGCTCAAATAAAAATGGTGGTCCTTCAAATGTAAATGTTGAACTTCTGTCTCCTGCTGGTGATCTTGTGTCTTCTGTATTAACGTCATCAGAGGGGAGTTACGTGTTCACAAATGTCATTCCAGGTATACCTTTTTTTGTAAATTTTATTTTACCTTCACCCTTTGAAGTTTAGTGTATTTATATCTTTGGATGGAGACCTTATCTTTGAAAAAAAATTGTTTTTACCATGATTAGTTAGACCACACTACCACAGGTATCCAGCATTCTTTCTGTTATGCATAACCTGTGCATATGCAGAGTTTTTTTGGCAAATATTTAAGGTTGACAATGTTTTTTTTTGTAAATACTTGTATAGCTAGGCCACATCTGTTTATGATCCATTCCCAACTCAAAAAAGTCAGTGGATCTCCAGTTGATAATGCACTTGTGACTGTGTAATGCAGATATTGTAATTTGGTTCTCCATCTATCAGATATTTGTGTTACACTGTTAAGTCTTACATATCCGTCTCTGATTGCAGGAAGTTACAAATTGCATGCTTCACACCCTGATATGAAAGTTGAAGTTAAAGGCTCAACTGAGGTTGGAAGCTCATTGTTTCACTTTCTTCTGCTTGCTCCATTATTTTTTTTGCTCTCTGTTTGAACACACAATTACATTTTATGCAAATCCTAACAAGCATTCACATTTGAGATGTCACTCATGGAAACATACTGCTCTCAGGTGGAACTAGGTTTCGGAAATGGCTTGGTTGATGATGTTTTCACTGTTCCTGGATACGACATCCGTGGGTTTGTTGTGGCTCAGGTAAATATACTGCAAGAAAAATAGTACATACACAAGCAAATTGCAACATCTTTGTAATTTATGCAGTTTGGACCACCAAACTACAATGTCATGATTTTGGTCTCCCATGCTAATTTTAGCATCAGCCCACCAGACCATTAATCAGGCCCAGTCAATCAGATCACTCGTTTTTTCCTTTTTGATCTTCAGTCAAGTTTTACTTATATTGTAGGTCGGCTTATTGTTCTGATTTACTCACAATGAAAGTTTTTATGTTCACTTATGGATATTAGTTAAGGTGAAACCTAAATTAGACTTGTAGTGTATTGTCCACATCAGCAATCATTTAATCATACATTTTGTGTTCCTCACAGCATTCTCCTTTATACACAGACTGTTAACTTCTGCTCTATTTGGCAGGGAAATCCAATTTTGGGAGTTCAAGTTTATTTATACTCGGAGGACATCTTAGAGGTAGACTGTCCTCTAGGTCCTGGTAATGCCCCCGGAGGAAGAAAAGCTCTCTGTCACACAGTCTCTGATGCTGATGGAATGTTCAGATTCAGCTCATTACCTTGCGGTAACTACTTGGGGCTTTTGTTTGGTCTTTTTCTTGCATTATTGGAAGATGTTCATCTATTTTGGTTGGTGTCTTCTAGTTCTTAAACAAACTTTGATATTAAGTATTCAGTGTGGCTCGGTTCTATTAAGTTAATAGTTTTTCTTACACAAGTATACTCTATTAAGTTCTGGAAACTTGTGTCAGGTTGTTTTTCCTGACTGACTGAGCATTTTGTCTGTCAAAATATAAACTGTATTACACATAATTGTACTTGAATCTGACTGTAATGAGGTTTGTATCAAAACTAGTCAGTTAGTAGTTCCTTGCCACGGATAAAACATTCAACATACAAAATTGTATTCTTACTAAAAAAATTCTGGGTTAGAAGGTTTACCTTTGATTTTGTTTTACTTCTATTTCTATTATTTCATGATGCCCTCCATTAAATGTGAATGGAATAGAAACTCAGTTGGTTTTGAAACAAAATTCAATGATGATAAAATGATATGCATACAGAAGCGCTCTAACTTGATGTCTCAGCTGCTGTATCACCTTTAAATTGGATCAAGTGCTCATTATTATTGAATTACTAACAGGAACTTACAAGCTCATACCTTACTACAAGGGTGAGAATATAGTATTTGATATTTCACCTCCTTCTGCGTAAGTATCTGTTGGGCATCAACATATAACTGTCCCGGAAAAATTACAAGTAAGATAATTTTGGCCATCTGAAAACATGCTTGGTTTTGTGATTGTATGACTATATTTAGCTCTAGCTTTTGTTGTTCCTATGAATGATACATGTCACTGGATTTTCTGTTGGAGGTCGTGTAGTCGATGGAAATGACATGGGTGTGGAGGGTGTTAAAGTTATAGTTGATGGTCATGAAAGGTCAATCACTGACAAACATGGATATTACAAAATCGATCAGGTAGAAGTAATCTGTTCCTAAGCAACCAAGTGTATGGTACAAGATACATGTACTTACATGCTCCAACATTGAAGTCTTATGTTTTAATTTGCTTTGTTGTTACACATTTATAGGTTACATCCAATCGCTATACAATAGAGGCCATCAAGGACCATTATAAATTTGACAAACTGACAGAGTATATGGTAAAGTGTATATTATATAAAGAGAATGTTCATTTTTGCTCACTGACTTTGTTTCTGCATAAATGATCTGTTGCACTTTAATGAGCAATGCTGCTTTTTCTCTTTCCCATATGTGTTCTTCTTTCAGGTTCTGCCAAACATGGCTTCAATAGCAGATATCAGAGCCATTTCTTATGATATTTGTGGTGTAGTTAGGATGGTTAGTGCTGGTCAAAAGGCAAAGGTAATATCGAATATTTCATTCTAGATACTTTAATCATGTGCTGTTGATCTTATGTTTGGCCAGTTTGAATTTTAGGTAGCCTTGACTCATGGACCGGAGAATGTCAAACCTCAAGTAAAACCAACTGATGGAAATGGAAAATTCTGCTTTGAGGTATGCTAACCTGAAGTACAACGACACCATACTCCTAAGTTTCATGTGGTATAATGAAGCTAATTGTGGATTTTGATATTAATAATTGAAATTGAAAGAGGTTCTGAAGTTCCTTTGGGAACATTTAGTTTTTTTGCATTACTGCCAGGTTTATTATTTGGTGATATGTAAGTTATACTTATCGTGGTCTTCTGAACATCATAACATGGAATCATTTACATGTCTCCAGGTTCCCCCAGGTGAATATCGCCTATCTGCTTTAGCAGCTGCACCTGAAAGTGCTCCTGGGCTTCTGTTTTTACCACCTCACCTTGATGTTGTGGTCAAAAGTCCTATATTGAATGTTGAGTTTTCGCAGGTAAAATTTCTCACTTTCAGTAATTTTAGGGTTCGGTTATCTTATTCTTCTTCTGTAGAAGCTCAATTTCCGTGAAAAGTTTAGTGTGTTTTGGTGTCTTGGGTGAGCCAGATTTCAATTAATCCATAAACAATGCTATATTGTATTTCCATTGACGGGTGTTTCGAATACCTTACTCATGTAGCAAATTATTTGGCATCTGTGAAATTGCTTTCTGACAATCCTTTTTTTCATCATTAAGGCCCTAGTCAATATTCTTGGTTCTGTAGCCTGCAAGGAAAAGTGCGGTCCATCCATTTCTGTTATCCTTTCAAGATTGGCTGGCAAAAGTACAGAAGAGAAAACAATCGTTAGTTTGACTGATGAAAGTAATGAATTTATTTTCAAAGATATCATCCCTGGAAAATATAGGCTTGAGGTATGTCAACTGTACTGAAAACTAAGCAGAATTAAATTGTGTCCTGTTTTTCCATTCAACTAATTCCTTGCTTTTTGTGTTGATGATTGTTGTTATCTTAGGTCCGGCACAATGGACCGCAAGACATGTCAAGGAAAGACAATTGGTGCTGGGAACAGAGCTCCATTGATGTCGATGTTGGAGCTGAAGACGTAAAAGACATTCTGTTTGTTCAGAAAGGCTACTGGGTAAATTTTATCTCCACCCATGACGCTGATGCTTACATGACTCAACCAGATGGTTCATCAATGAATTTGAAAATCAAGGTATCTATTTTAATTGAAACTCCTTTCAAACTACATTTAAATTGCATTATATATCTATATTTTTACTTACCACGCGAACAATTTGTTTGAACAGAAAGGATCCCAACATATATGTGTAGAGTCTCCTGGAGTGCATGAAGTTCACTTTGTCAATACCTGCATTTTGTTTGGGAGCTCATCATTGAAGATTGATACATCAAACCCCCTGGTAAAGTGCCTACAATATACAATATATGGATTTCTGTTTTTTTCTTGTTCCTTAACTTGATTACCAAGCACACAAAATTTCCCTCTTATTTCTAATTTTATTTGTTGAAATATTTTTGTAGCCCATCTATCTTAAAGGAGAGAAGTATCTCCTGGAAGGGCAGTTAAATATAAACTTGAGCTCGCTTAATGGTGCATATGAATTACCCGATGGTATCATGGTGGATATTCTGAATAGCGAGGGCAATGTAATTGATGGTACCAAAGCCAAGCTTAGATCCAACGGAAATGATGAAACAGCCACTGCTGTGTATGATTACTCTGCATGGGCTAATCTTGGAGATAAGCTCACCTTTCAACCGCGTGACCACAGGTATATGTACTTACATTATTGTTTTTTCTTCCCAACCATGTACTAGATTTGCTTTCCAGTACCCTAATGTTTGGAAATTGTGTATAATTGATTCATTAATGAAAGAAATTACAATAATCTTTCATCTGGAGAACACTAATCAAAATGATGTGTTGCTTTATGCAGGCTTTTACTTTGAACTGTTGTGTGTATGTTAACATTTATAATTTCAGCTGCTTTACTGACTTGTTAGCGATTGTTGCATAGACAATTCAATGTCTTCTTATTTCATTGATAAAACCCTGCCAGTTCAATCCTCACCAGCCGAGCGACTCACTTTCCATTCCTAGGGTCATTGAATACTTTACTTGCTATTGTGAGTTCAATTGTTAGCTTGCTTAGTCATTGGACTAGTTGCACATAACTTTCTTTTAATAACTGTTTGGTGTTTTGGTATACATAATTTGGACAGGGGTCTTACTTTACCCTTATAAGTTAAAGTTGTTTTTATGACTTTATATTCCTGCATCATTTATACCTTTAACTTGAGTTGTTATACTTTGCAGGAATTCTGGGGAAAAGCAGCTCTTATTTTACCCTAGACAACGTCATGTAGGCATCAATCATAATTTCCACTTATTGAAGTCTTCCTGAAATAGAAATGGTTTTCTCCTACCTTTTGAGTTTAACTTATTTGACTTAATTTTACTAGGTATCACTGACTAATGATGGTTGCCAAGCCCCAATTCCTGCAATTTCTGGTCGTCTAGGGTTATACATTGAAGGATCGGTTTCTCCTCCAATTGATGGTGTTAATATTAAGATAATTGCAACCGCTGATAGCAGTGTCACTCAGCTTAAGAGAGGTGAATTAGCTTTTGAACTTACCACTGACTCGGATGGTTCCTTCACAGCAGGACCTCTGTTCGATGATATAGATTACAGTGTTGAGGCTTCAAAGGTTCGTAAATTTTATACCATGGTAGAATTTGCATAATTAAACTGGTCATACGCTAAATGTTTAAGCACGATTCTTCGTGTACTATTTAAAAGGTGATGCTTCTGGATCTTCTTATTGAAGTTGGCATTTCGTGTATGTGTACATACTTCATTTATTGCAACTTTGCAAGAGGTTCACATCATGGCTACGAACTTACTGTTCTTTATTTGTTTGTAACTGCCGAACCTGCATGTTGTAGCCTGGGTGATGCAGTGGGAAGGTGGATAACACAGTGACTTGCCTTTTTTCTTTCTTTCTTGTAGATATTTGCCTAAGTATCTTAAGCGGGAAATAAAAAGTAACTCCTTTGTATTAGTCAGCACTTGGCATTTGGTTCCTACAGTTTCTTATACGTGGTATATAATTTTAGTGTATAAGTCGAGCACGAACTCTTATTCATGTTGAACCAAATACAGAGTGCTACTTGAGTTTACTTTTCCTTCAAATATCAGAAATACCATTTCCTGCATTGCTATATATCACACAGATTGTTCATGTGTGAGAGACACTTTGGATGGTTGTTTCTTTTTCGCTTGAGTAGTTAGTCCATGTTATAGTGTATGGTTTCACGATCATCACTTTTTTCTCTCTTATTTTTTGCAGCCTGGCTATCATCTAAAGCGGCTTGGACCTCATTCGTTCTCTTGTCAGAAGCTTAGTCAAATTTCTGTACTTGTACATTCTAAAGATGATGCTAGAGTGCCTATCCCGTCTGTGCTATTATCATTGAGTGGTGATGATGGTTACAGAAACAATTCAGTTTCTGGGGCTGGTGGACTTTTTCTCTTCGATAACTTATTCCCTGGGAGTTTCTATCTGCGTCCTTTGCTCAAGGTACTCTATTAGAATGGCATTTTAATTTTTTCATGGGTGACTTGTTATCCTGTTAAGCAGTGATTCTTTTAGAATACAGAACTTCAATTTTCTAAATTTTAAATCCAATTTTGGTTCTGGCCAGACAGAAATAGAAAAAGAAAATGAATGTTGATGTTGGGGACTCTGAATTATTACAGGGCAGATATTTCTCATTTAGCTTCCATTCAATATGGCACCGTGCCAACTTCCTTAGTTTGAAAATATGAACCCATGGCGCTCCTATCTTTAATCTGTCATATTAAAATATCTTTTGTTGTTTTTACTGATCCTAAACCGATGAAGTATTTTTTTATTTTTGTTTTCTGTAGGAGTATGCTTTCTCACCTCCAGCACAGGCAATAGAGCTTGGATCTGGGGAGTCTCGAGAAATCGTTTTCCAGGCCACACGCGTTGCTTACAGGTTAATTGCTGTTCATTCTGCTTTCAAAAGCCACTTCCTGTTTTCATGTTTTAGCGAATAACATTCTTTAACCTACTTGCGTGGAGTCTGGGATATTTCTGCTCAAGTCTGACGCTACTTCCAACCTTTGTGCAGTGCAATAGGTACAGTCACTTTATTGTCTGGCCAGCCAAAAGAAGGTGCTTCAGTTGAAGCTCGGTCAGAGTCGAAAGGTTACTATGAGGAAACAGTGACTGATTCGTCCGGCAGTTATCGTCTGAGAGGACTTCTTCCTGACACGACTTATGTAATCAAAGTAGTGAAAAAGGATGGCCTGGGTAGCTCTAGAATTGAGCGTGCATCGCCAGAATCGGTCACTGTCAAGGTAAATTATATTTGGCACTTATATCTGTCAGGTTAAATACTACTCCCTCCGTCCCAAAATAAGTGTCCCATTTCTAAAAATAGTTGTCCCAAAATAAGTGTCCCATTTCTATTTAGGTAGTAAATTTAGCATGTATTACCAATTGTATCCCTTCATTAAGTGAGTTAAATTGGAGGCATGGTGGTACATGAGGGCAAATGGTGGAAAGTCAAGCACAAAAATAAGAATCCTTAATTTCTCCAAATAATCAAATGAGACACTTATTTTGAGACGGAAGGAGTATCAAATAGACACATAAATTTGTACATAACAATGATTTTTTTATAAATTGAGCCGAATAATATTCCACTTTTAAAAACAAGACACTTGTTTCGAACTCAACTTACATCCACCGTTGTGTCATAAAAAAAATGCAATAGTCTTAAAAAAAAAAAGGAAAATCTCCAATCAAACTTATTCCATTTCCTAACTGCTACTGTATCAATTAATTTCAATATACTATCAAAGAGAAACATATTTTAATGGCCCGATTCAAAAAGTTATTACAATACTATTATGTAAGAAGAAAGAAAAAAAAAAAGACTATATTCAACAATCATCTCCTCTGAAAAGAGATTAATGTCGGTCCCTTTCGATCCATCCTCAATCTTTCCATAAATACCTCAATTTTCGAGTCATTTTTTTAGCGCAAGATCCAATTTTCGACCCGTCGCCTGATACCCATTACCGGTAATTTCCGAGTTGCACCAAAGACAACGAGCAATTTGGTCTCATCAGAGCAATTGACCGAAGACCATTTTCCAATTCAACTAGAGCTCGAGAGACCAAAACGATGTTCAATTGGAAGCTATGGTCCGTTTACAAGTACAAGCACTTGCTCGTCCAGTTCCTCGTCGCTGCTCTGTTCGTGGGTCTCGCGTTTCGTTTGCTCTTTTCCGGTTCATCAGATTTCAATCCCGATTTGGAAATTGATAGAAGTAAGACCCAAGTGTCGCCTGAACCACCGTCTGATTCTGTTTACAATCTGAATGTTTCTGGCACTGACTGTGATCCATAATCTCATCATCCACCAGATGAATGTCAAGACAGCTTTCCTTCACGGAGAGTTGGAGGAAGAGATTTACATGGATCAACCG
>JAYMSY010000638.1:0-11115 GCA_036897685.1 Monsonia emarginata | reverse complement strand
TTTGAGGTTTAGGGTTAGAAATTTAAGGTTTAGGGTTTAAAGTGTGTTAGATACCCATTAACAAAAAAACTCAAAAATTAATGCTATTTGAGGTGTTATTTAAATAGGACATGCAATAGACATGAAATAGAAAAAATACACCATTCCTCTTCTTAAATGAATTGGTTATTCCCTAGAAAAGTAGAAAGTGGAAAATAAATACAAAATTAGAAAGCGACAAAAACTGTCCCGGACAGGGAAGAAAAAACAAACACAGAGATCAAATGCTTCTTTGGAATAAAAGAAAATGAGAGAAAATAAAGTCTCGGACTCAGTCTCGCGCCCAGAAGGAAAATTCACCAGTAGGTTCGAAATGAACCACAGCTCACGAAATCGCTAGGTCTGGAAGAGACCAAGCCCCTCAACGAAGAAGAAGACGACGAAGCGAGAGAGAGAGGACTCGTCTTCGCGGTGCTTCAATCCTTCGTTTCAGAGATGGAGAACGGTTACGATGGAAAATTGGGCGACAGGTTCTCAGGATTGACCATCGACGATCGCGACACCAACAACGTCAATCTGGTTCAGGTCATGAAAGCCGTCGAAGCTGCCGAGTCCACCATTAGGCAACAGGTACTGTTTACTGCTCTACTACTTTCTCGTTTCTTTGAATTCGTCCATTATAGATTTCATGATTGTGTATTGTTGATTGAATTTATCTCATAATCAATGTATTTGCAATTAGTTTGGTTCAATTCAAGAACTAAGCTGAGATTGGATAGTAATATAGTATATACCGATGTCAATTGTGAGGAAATGTTTGAACAAAAATCATAGCAACAGCTCCTGTAGCTCCATTATGTAGAAGAAGCTTTATGGTGAAGCATTAACCTCAGAGAACTGAAAGAAGTCCCTATTGCTTTGATTCTCTTTTACGTTTGCTGAACTTTTTTGGATAATTTGCCAAATTCATTATGCTATCCTGGATTAGTGGTAGATTTTCTTGAAAGCATAACATTGAAACAAAAGTCCCATTAGGGAGTTTAAACTTTTGTTAACCCTATAAGCTTAAGTAGTTTTTATTTTTGTCCAGATAGAACCCATTTGGCTGCTTGAGCAAAAGATTCTATACGGGCCTTAAACTGCAATCAATTTCTTGTATGCGACTCTTTTCAACTCCAAATGCCACTTTTTGTTAGACTTGTAAACAACTGACCGAGCCACCTTAGCTGCAACACAAATTTACTTCCACTACTCTTGTTCGTATAGCAAATATTTGACTTCATTCGGTTTGAATTGATAGAATCTACAGTATCAACCACATTTGACCTGAAAAACAAGTGTTCCTCGAAAGACCAAGCACCAATTTTTGGTGTGATTTATATTTATCCCAGAGGGATTCATGGTTGTACAACGAGCACTACATCTCTGATTGGAAATGCACCAAATTAATTTGGACCTTAGATTAGGTTCTACATTATTCTGCTATTCTATTGAAACTCAACTAATGTAAGCTAAGAAGTTTTTATTTTGGTCGCCAAGCCTTAACCACTAGATCTGTTTCTGATTTCAGCCCGAGGAAGGTCTATAATCTGATCTTGTGTTCATTTTTTTAAATTTCCAGCACTATTCTTGTGTTTTTGTGTGGGACAAAATTACACCCTTAAATGCTTGATTTTCTTCTTTTTGTCTCCTACATTCTTTTGTTATTTCTTCCAATTTTAATGGTCCTGAAAATTAATGCTATACTTTTTTTGGTTGCTTGGCCATTAGAAGCCTTGTTGCATAGATTAGATTGGCCATTAAATGAATATGATTTCATGCTCAATGGCAAATTATATGCACTTGTTATTGTCACCTAAAAGTATCACGGTTTACCGTTGGTTGCGTATGTTAAATAATATCACTCTTAATAGGTGGAAGAGAATCAGCGATTAAGGGCTGAACTTCAAAGAAGAGAAGACGAACTGGAAAAATCTGTAAGTGCACTGACTACTGAGCTGTAATATATATTTATTTTCTTTCCCGGATGAAATACAGGAAATCATGTAGCTAATCTAACATTGTGGGGGAAATAGCTTGGATGTTGCTGTTTTTGTTTTCTGCCGAAGTTCAATTATGAGTCATTGATTGTAGGTCATAAGCCTTAGGAAACTGTTTATCTCCATCATGTTGGATCTTGTACCCTAGATTGGTTTGGACAGTGCAGCATAAGGAGGTAGCTGGGTAGCTTAATGGAATATAGAAAAGAAAATATGTGGATTAATGAATATGATAGCACTAGGCAGATATAGAGGATGAAACCAATGCAGGTGCTGGGTTGGGCCAAGTGGTCGAAAACTTGGTTTCATTACACACGGTTGTGAGTTCAAGCCTTGTGGGCTGTAGTAGTGCCGATAAAAAAAAAACAAAAAAAGTAAATACTGGTGGTAGGGCCATTGCCACATCTACCTATCAATGCATGTTTTTAAAATTTTGAAAAATACATCTTTTATGCTTCTGTTCATGACATATTATCAATTTGCACTTCATGGGCAGAAAGTGGATGGACCCATTTCTCAAAGTTCACACTCTGCTAATCTGTGGAAGGAACAGCCTCAAGGACCTTATGAAGGTCATCAATCAATTCCCTCTTTAATTAACCAGGATTATAGAAGCCGAAGCTTGGGAAACTCCTCCAGAATTGATCCTCCCAGCACAGTTGTTCTCCACCAAGATCTAAAGCCAATTGAGGATCCTGCTAGACGAACTCATGCAGAAAGTCATGTTAAGAGCAGCAATATCAATGGGACACACAAAGTATTTCCTGGTAGTCAGATTCCTGCATATAGAACTGGCTTGTCTCAGTTCTCTTCACAATCTACTTCTTTTTCACCAAACAGGTCTCTCATACACATAGAATGATCTGCTAAACATTATGGTGTAAATGTGATAGTTCAAAGCAGTTGAAATGATGAGAGGTGTACAATTTAAGGTAAAAATGCTTGTTTGTTTCAGATATCAGACAGAAGGTGAACTGGATCCACAGTTCAGTTTGCCTGGGCATGGGCTGATGTCAAAACCTGAAGTCAATAATCCTGGTGGCCTTTGGAAGCAGGTGTTGTTTATTGTTCTAGAAGACAGTGTGTGTGTGTGCGTGCTTAGTTTTTAATTAACTGAATGTCATTTTAGTGCAGGAGCTTGCTTATAAGAGTCGGGAACATGAAGAAGAGATTATGCAGTTAAGGAAACATTTATCTGAATATTCTATTAAGGTATGTAAGGAGTCTATATGTCTTCATTTGTGTCATGTATATGTTACTTGGAGTAACTAATAATTAATTTGTTTTATAGGAAGCACAAATTCGCAATGAAAAATATCTTCTGGAAAAGCGCATTGCTTACATGCGTCTGGTAGGCAGTACTTCATTCTGATTTTTGTTTACTCCTAGCCCCATGCTTCCTGTCTTCTTTATTGATGAAACTCTGTGGTCCCAGGCTTTCGATCAGCAGCAACAAGACCTTGTTGATGCCGCATCAAAAGCCCTCTCGTACAGACAAGACATAATTGAAGAAAACATACGCCTGACTTATGCATTGCAGGTATGATTCATCTCTATGTTGTGCTAGACACTCACACCAAAATAGATCAGCAATCGTTTTTGTAATTTCGATCTCAAGAATTGTGTTGTTGTATGCGTATTCCAGTCTTAGATAAATGTTCTTTTGCAAATAAAAGTTCAGTGAATATAAGATTATGGTTCTTCAGGATGCCCAACAAGAAAGATCAACTTTTGTGTCGTCTTTGCTACCTCTTCTTGCAGAGTATTCTCTGCAGCCTCCTGTTCCTGATGCTCAGTCCATCGTAAGCAATGTCAAGGTCAGTCTTAAAGGTCCTCAAATTTTATTTTATTAAGACTTAGAGAATTTGATCGTAACATTTCCACACACATTTCTTCTGCTCTTGGTTTGAGCCATCTATACATATCTAAGGTGTTATGATTTGTAGCAGTCAATGGTTGGTGTCCACAAGGGCAATCGACTAAGGATACGAACCTTTTATGTTTGTTATTTTCTATATATGGCTGAAAGGCAAGTTAGAAGATTTTCCTTGGATGTGTATGAGGAAGCTGATGATTACTGTGGATCAGTAATTTATGTCAGTGAATAGATCATCTGTCTTACTGCACTGCTGCTAGAGTTATAGACCTTACTTATATAATGTAGATGAGGGTTAAGGAGTAGAAAAAACTATTGCCTCCACAACAATGATTGGTGCTAAGTGCTGTATTTTGATTTTATTTTAATTAAGTCAAGAAAGTGTAGTGTAGAATGTAAAGCATGTTTGTATTATTTTGTGTACATGGAATATGTGTTACATGTGAAGTTAGCTTCTTTCTGTAACACTTTTTCTATGAAACTGCAACATTTATAGTTTTTAATTAAGACTTCTTTGTACAGGTCCTATTTAAGCACTTGCAGGAGAAGCTTTTCATGACAGAGGTACGCATGCATGTGTGTTCGCACTGTTTGTTTGTCTGCCTGACATTTCTCCATGTTTTACACTTTTTTCTTCCTATTTTACATTTCTTGAGTAGCCTTATAGTGGATTGATAAACTGTTTTTAGGGATCTTCTGTGTCTATTTCATGTGTACCTTGATGCTCCCTGCCCTTTCTCCTTCATGAAGTTTCTGTAACTTTCTGACTGTGTTCTCTTGATCAATGTTCCTTCTTCGGTTACAGTCAAAGCTAAAGGAGTCTCAGTATCAATTGACACCATGGCGCTCAGATGTTAACCACTCAAATTTAGCTTCACCATCTCATTCCATTGGTGCTGCATTGACAACTTTTGTATGCTCATATGTCTTCTTGTATTACCTTCT
This sequence comes from Monsonia emarginata, assembly GCA_036897685.1. Taxonomy (NCBI): domain Eukaryota; kingdom Viridiplantae; phylum Streptophyta; class Magnoliopsida; order Geraniales; family Geraniaceae; genus Monsonia; species Monsonia emarginata. The sequence continues at coordinate 6,276 of JAYMSY010000638.1, read as the reverse complement.
TGCGTGTAATAATGATTTTCTCAAACTCAAAAGCTTTTTGTCAGAACAATGGTTTTGAACTAGTTTCAGAGTCTACATATTCCCAAGGGAAAGTACTTATTCCTTCATATGATCCACGGGTAACTAGCAGGTGAGTGGTCAAATAAAGTATGCTTCTCTGGATTAAATGTACAAATTACAACCATCTACATATGTTGTTGGGTTCTGTTTTCAGTAGGTTTATCATGTTGATGAGTTTCATATGCACAAAGAAAATAAAAGCAATTACAGTTAGTAAATAAAGAACCTTGCATGCCGCTGTTCTATTGCTTGACATATTAGGTGGCTTTAATAATGATCTTTTAGTTTGCAAGTCTGTTTTGTCTGTTTATGTCTCTGTATTATCCATTCTGTGCTACCAACATTCTAGCATATATATAATTCTATTTACTCTGATTAATTCGTTTTCTACTCGTTTTTTGGACAACGAATTAGCTTATGATATCCTGGTTTTGTTGTAAGAGATAAAAAATGCTACGAATTTTTGACGACGTTGTATCATAGAAATTTCATGCATTATGATTTTTCCTACAAACATGGTAAAAAGCTTCAAACTTTTGCAAAATTACTACATAATTAAATACTATTCAAATCTTGGCTTTCACGATGATTTCACCAGAGACCAAATAGTATTAGTTGAACATAGCAAATCTTTTGTTGTTTTGATATTCTCATATGCATAGCATTGTGTTACCCCTTCATATTTCAAGAGACTGAGCTATTGTAGTTAGAGTTTTATTAGTTTGTTCTTGGTGGCTTTTCCCGAGTTTCATTAGTTTGGATTAGGAGTTTATTGCGCTTGCAGTCAGTTTTCGCTTACAAAAATAGAATTTCAGACTTTATGGATTGTGATCCCTTTTAGATAATTGTGATTATACTTCTTTCTAACTGAAAGAGTCAGTGTTTGACCTGCATGGCCTCTCTTTCTTCTTTTGTCAATGTGGACACTGTTATTGAAGTTGCATACTGTGGACAATATATGTGCTTTTGGGATCTATCATTAAGGTGTCTTGCTCAGCTTACTTAGCTCTGGACCAGGAATTATGCAGGCCATGATGTACCAGCACACCTTACTGTTAATAGAGCTGACACAAATGCAATACACTACAGTAATGAATCCTCCAATAAACAAGTTACATTTAGTGACCCTGTCAGCAACAATGAGATGGATGATTTTGATACAGACGGATATCAGAATGAGAGAGAACCTTCTGCGAACTGGGGTTCAGGAAATGCTCCCTATCAGACAACCATGGATGATCCCAACTCATATTCTCCTTATTTGTCACCTGTTCATGAAGAACCTTATTCTTCTATATCTGAGGGTAATAACGCATTCATTTCACTTGAATTTACTTTTTTAATATGCTGTTTTTAGCATTTCAGACATAATAAAATTATATTTGTTCAGCTGCAGATGCCGATCCATTGCCAGCTATTGAGGGCCTTCAAATATCAGGTGAAGCTTTTCCAGGACAGGAACTCCAAGCAAGTGGATACTCTATTAATGGAACAACCAGTTGTAATTTTGAGGTGTGTTTTCCAGATCCGAGATTTCCATTTGGTGTTCGTCCATTTGTTAATATTGTTAGTTCAGACTTCAGAAAGTTGCACATATGCTTTTTAATTGCATAGAATTTGAGGAATTGATCGGATGTTGAATATTCGTATTACTAACATTTGTCTTGGTTTTGTGTACCATCAGTGGGTGCGTCATTTAGAAGATGGATCTGTTAATTACATAGAGGGTACTGTTCTTTTCTCTTTTTTATCCTCTTGGACTTTCCCTCATGTCCTCATTATTGTCCTTAACAAAATCGGGATAATTTGGGATCTCTTGTGACAGGAGCTAAGCAACCAAACTACCTTATCACTGCCGATGATGTTGGTACATATCTCGCTATTGAAGTTCAGCCTTTGGATAACAGGAATCGCAAGGTATTGTTTCTGAATTAGAGGATAGTCAGTCCCATCTATTTCTGTAACTCATAAGTCATAATAGTTGTAATTTGTGCTGACATGTGTTTATTTTGTACAAGTATGATTTGAACCAGGAAATAAACAAGTTAAGATAATTTTAATGTTAAAGCCTCCTGCACCAGTTATTGCTAATTTCGTTATTCAGAAGTAAAGCTTCTTGGAATTTGCTTATTAATTTTGGTCAGTTGTAGTGACATGACATGAATAAGCGCATGCAATGTATATACTTTTGGGAAGGGTTTTTTTTGGACAGATTATGAAGAAAAACATGAATTCACAACTTTGAATGGCAATTTAAAGTTTAAACAACCAGGTTCATATTGGTTAGCTTCTGGCAAATGGTACCTAAGCATTTTTTCCAGCAAAGTGTGTAATCACTGCAATTTTGTACAAATGACCTCTATGAAGCAATTGTACTTGATTACACTGGAAAACACAAATAGTATGATCTAGTTCCAACGTGAATGCACTGCATGATTTCTTCAGTAGCTGGCTCAAAACCAGTATGCATTCTCAGAAGGAATGTACTAATGTAAGAGAAAGATGTAGATCGATAATTCATATTGCATGTTGCAAAAAGCAAATTGAATCATGTCAATGATACTAAGAAACTATATAATTTAGTTTAACTGAACTTGCTTTGTGTTTCTCACCTGAAAATTTGTACTGAAAACTAAAATCTTTCTGTTCACTTTTATAAATTCTATGGCTTCTATATTATCTGTTTTATAAATATATATATATTAGTTTTCTAATTAAGCACATCTCCCATGTGATTCTAGGGTGAGCTTGAAAAGGTCTTCGCAAATGAGCACAGAAAAATCACTTGTGGTAAGTGAATATCCTTATATGCCTTACAAGTAAACTAGTAAAGTTGTGTGTGTGATTGTCTGAAAATTAAAGATGCATTGAAATTCTTGGATTGTACTGTTTGCAAGATATTGGTTACTCATCATTTATGATCCAACTTTTGAATCAATTATTTACGAACATTGTTTATATGAAATTGGTGTATTATGCAGAATATCGTTTTGTGGTTTGTTTTGTGGTGTTATTTTTTTTAACCTAAGGTGGATTATATGTTCCAAAAAGGTTCATATCCTCGTGTTTTTTCTTCTATTAACTTGACATTTTGGGTCTTGTTTAGTGTTGTGTCAAGGTGTTAGACTTCATGTGTGCAAAAAAAAGATATATAATGGCAGGTCAAGAAATTTTGAGCTATGGCCTATGGGTATTTGACATGCTGGCTGTTTGTGTGAACTTAAATAACTTTTGAATCAATCATCTATGAACATTGCTTATATGAAAGTAGCACATCATAGGAATTCAAATGATATGTGGAAATTTGGGTGAACTTAATAGCTTCTGTCAGACTGTAGGAGTCCAGCCATTTTGGTAATGATCTATAGTGATTATTAGATAGCTATATTACTACATCTCGAAGCTACCATTGTCTAAACTGAGTAGCATGCCGAGCTGTACATATCTAATGAATTTCGCTTTACTTTCACAGATCACGAAATGCAAAACCTCATAGAGAAGACACTTTATAGTGGTCAAGCTTCATACAAAGTTTCCTTGTGGGTATGACTTTTATACTGACATCTCTATTTTACCTTGTTTTTGTTGTCTAGTTCTAACCAAAAATGTATATTTAGTTCAAGTTTCTCTTGGTTTGTTAACTCCTTTCATGTGGGCCTTGTGTTTTACAGACTGGATATCTTGATATTTGGGAACCGGCTACCTTGACTATTAAGAAGGATGGATACAGTATCAAATGTACTCGACCTAGCGGTGATGGAGTCACGGAGAAGCTTTCGCCAAACACAATTGTATGATTAATTACTCACTCCATCTTTCTAATACTGGGTGGCATTATTTTTCCCAATCATGCATTTTGGGAATACAATGGAATAAATCAATGTGCCATATTGATTAGTTGACTAGTTTGAATATGACTGATTGTCAAGGAAGGTTAACGAATGTCACTTACCCTACTCAATCCTGGCTTGTAAGAGTTTCACCAAGCCAATGGCCCTCTACTTTGTAGCCTCTTTGGGCATGTACATAAGATGATAAAAAGAAACTGCTGGTATTTGCATTGATTTTTTGAAGATAAGCAAAGCTGAATATATATTGTTAGCTTGCATATAATAAAGCGAAGCAGGATGGTGTACATTATTTGTTTTGAAGATAGCATCCCATATTTGCGAAGAAAAAAAAAGGGAGCAAATCTGTTGGTAGTCTGCCAGAGATATAGAGTCAGTATCAGATCATTCTGGTGCCGTTCTCTTATTCAACTCACTCAAAGCATATGCTCCTATTACCATTAAAAATGAACATTAGATTCTGGGCGCAATCAATAAATTGGAAGAAAACTGGAACGTGTTGTTCTTCAAGCTATTAACGATAATTATTTTGCCAACCATATTTCGTTATGAATTGATGAAATTGTTTTAACCAGGGTATTATTTTATCTTACCATTTATTTTTCTTTATGAAATCATTTTAACTATGATATTGTCTTACTTTCCCTTCCTTCTTTCTCTTAGGTGACAATTCCATATGGAGATGCCACAGCATTTTCCATAGCTAATTCTTCAGTCGAGCATCACATACGAGCAGAAACTATCTCAACCGATACTAGCTGGTAAGTGGTAACTTCTCAGTCTTTTCCTATCATCGAGAAAATTGCAATGAAGGGGAAAAGAAGTTCTGAATGTTTCTCGTGCATAAGCATATTGAGTTTGATGTAGCCACTCCTAGATCTACTAAACTAAATTAAGCTCTCGTCTTCCTTGATATGCTGTGTATATTGATCTGCTGAAGCTACATATATAGCTTTGTCTCATTACTGGTTCTTTTACTTACTCCATCCGTTCCAAAATAAGTGTCCTATTTCTAAAAATAGTTAGTTCCACAATAAGTGTCTCATTTCTATTTTGGTTAGTAAATCCATGAACTACCAATTATATTCCTCCATTGGTTAGTTAAGATGGAGATAGGATGTCACATATGGGCAAATGGTGGAAAGTCAAGCCAAAAAATTGAAATCCTTAATCTTTCCAAATAGTCAAATAGTGCACTTACTTTAAAACGGAGGGAGTATCTAGTTTTTACATAATTCAAGTATTTTTTTTCTTCTGGTACAGTTCGAGAGATACCATTGTGCTCACATTGAGATTATTCATCAAAAAGGTAATTGCTTCTCGCCTCAAACCACTGCACTAGCATAGTTCGATATAATGTTTACACACAAGGTTATCTCTGAATATACTATGGTGGCTGCAACCTGCACTTATACGTTTACTTGGTCTGTGATTCAACCATCCTGATGTTCTCTTTTCCCATTATTTCATTTATGGGTTTGATTGCAGGCTGGCGTAAAGAGGAAAGGAAAGAAAAGAAGCTTATTTTTTAGCAAGTGATGAGGTACATTAATCACTCAACACAATCTACAATGCTGCACGTTATTTTACGCAGCTTGCCAGCTTCACAACGCACTTCCTGCTGCTGATATAGCCGACTACTGGGTGCGCTGCGTAAATTCTCATTCTTGTGATGTACAGTTGATGTAATTACAAACCAATTTAGAAAGAAAAGGAGTAGGATGAAATTTTTTTGTTCCCTGAAGCTAATCGAATGCATCGGTCTTCTTTTTTTTGTAAGATATACCCAATTTGCTGCTGATGGTGAATCACAATGGTGTGTTTTGAGAATTTATTTTCCTAGGTATTAACTGTTCCTTATCTTGAATTGTACAAGCACTGGTATTTCATGTCCAGCTCTAAATGAGGGCTTGTAGTGAACCATTTGAGATTTGTGGTGTTATTCTTTTGGTGTTTAGGTTTTGGTTTTGGTTTTGGATTTGAGGATGAAATATTAGGGATCACACAATTACTTGTACATTTGTGCTCATACTATGCATGCTAGTTTTGAGTCCAGGGTCTAAAAATCTGGCTTAAAACCCGACAGGAGACAATATTGCTGATAAATAAATGGGCATGCCTTGAAAGATGAAAATTTTTCCACGCTTGGAGTGGGGCTCACAACTGTTTTCGAGCAGTTCGAGTTAAAAATTTGAAGTTGAAAAATTACCTATTTTTTTATGAGCGTTAAAAATAGATTTTGAATGAACTTAAATGTATGGAATGACACAAAAGAACATAAATAATTACTCCTTCCGTTTTCAATTAAGTGTCTGATTTTTTAATTTGAGTTTTTATAATATTTTTAAATTGGTTCAAATTCATTGGA
>JAYMSY010000637.1:0-11120 GCA_036897685.1 Monsonia emarginata | reverse complement strand
AGTTATTGGCTGCCAACCGAACCAAATGATTTGGTCAGAACTTTATTGGACAGAGGTCACGAAACATGGCTACTGCAACCAAGATTGCATCCTCTGAATCCTTCAAACAACTTCACCATTGATGATATTGGAAGATTTGATATCCCCGCAGGTAACAGAGCATTACAAACAAACTTGACCTCAGTTCATAATCTTAAAATCCAAATGTCTTAATTTTGTTCACATTTTTCCTCATTTTGCAGTAATGAATAAGATTCTTCAGTTGCATGGGATGTCAACAAAGGTTCATGTTGTTGCACACTGCGTAGGAGGATTGGCCATTCATATTGCTCTTATGGGAGGGCATATCCCTGCGAATCATATAGCTTCTTTGTCTTGCACCAACTCCTCAATGTTCTTCAAGTTGCGAGCTTCAAGCATTGTTAAAATGTGGCTTCCCCTCATTCCTGTGAGCTTTCTCTGATTCTCGTAACTCTAATTAAGGGGTTTTGAGGTATTTTCTGCTATGGTCAATAGGCATGTGATGTATCAAGACATATTTTCATAATCTCTACAGGGTCATAATTAAGAAGAAATAAGCTTTGGTACTTGATCATAACATTCTTGTTTTTGCAGATATCATTGGCAATACTAGGCAAGAACACAATCTTGCCACTGTTAGACGAGTCCAAGGTCAGTTCAAGACACCGGATCCTAAAATCGATAGCCCTTTTCATGCCAAGGTACGAGAGATGCAATTGCATGGAATGTGAAATCTTTTCTGGCATATTTGGGAACACATTCTGGCATGAAAATATAAGCCCTGCCATGCACAAATGGTTAAACAAAGAAAACACGACGAGGTTTCCCATGGCAGCTTTCCCTCACATCAGGAAGATCTGCAACTCGGGTTTCATCGTAGACAGCAAAGGAAACAACTCGTATCTGATTCATCCAGAGAGAATGGCAGTGTCAACACTTTATGTCTCTGGTGGACGGAGCCTGCTTGTGACTCCAGAGACGTCTTTCTTGGCCAACAAGTACATGAAGCTGCATCAACCCTGTTTCAGACATGAAAGGGTGGTCGTAGATGGTTTTGGGCATTCAGATCTGTTGATAGGAGAAGAGTCGCACAAGAAAGTGTTCCCTCACATATTGTCCCATATAAGATCGGCTGAAAAAGAAGGAAATGGTGTTGTGAGTGGCAAGGTGGGGAAGTACAATAAAGAAGCCTTGGATTGGGAGGCTGATCTTTATGGAGCAGCATATGGAGGATCTTGGAGTTGGGTCTTCTCTTTGGTTAGTGTTGGGATGCTCTTGTTGGTGTTTGTTGTTTTCTTTTTCTCGTCATATTTGGCGTTCTCTTAAGAACATTTAAAACCATTAATAGTTTATTAATGCGGTGGTGTTGAATAAATTGGATGAACTTTTGATCTGCTCGTAAGTGGGTTCAATTTTGTTAGCTTGGAGATTGACTCCTTGCTGGTTATTCGCAAGATTCATTGCAAATCTGTCGATCTTAGTAGCATTGCTGAATTTGTAGGTGATATTGTTAGTAATCAGTAGTAAGTACTACGGCTTTTAGCTGTAATTATGCTCCTCACATCTGCAATGAGGTAGCTCACTCGCTCTGCTTTGCATTGTAAATCAAACCGCTCAGGTTTATGTAGGTTGAAGATTGACAAAGTTCATCAGCAAGGCTTTGCTGGGGAGCGAAGGCATTGCAGCTCCATACGAAGAAGATGATGGAAAGTTTCAGGTACCATGAATGTTCATATGCCTAGATTTGAAACACTGTTGTTGCATAGATTCAGTCTATTTGTGTGTGTGTTTTAAGTTAATCAGGACCACAATTTATGACTTTCAACTTTCTTGTATGTATCGATATGATTTAGAATTTTTGTTTGAAAATTTGGGCAAAATGAAGTTAAAGCAAGTATCATTGGCCAGTTGGATGAACTTAAATGTGTACACAAAAACAAGTTGGTTTCGGGGTAAATTCTTAAAACAAAATCACTATGCATTAATTTCAACGTTTGACTTTGAGGAGTTTCAAACTCTACTTCTATTGAATTATCTAATTTTAGAGGACCTTGATGAAAAAGTCCATATACGTCATTGACTTTACCTGGGTATTCTTTTAATGGACAATTTAGAAATAGGCAGTGCCATTTTGTTATTCACTTGACAATTTCTTCAGAGGGGGTTTGGTTTTGGACCTTCTGATGTTTGAAGATATAAAAAATCATTGTAAAGTAGTATCATACAAGATAACCCTTAACCATCTGGCTGTCCTTCATGTCTTTGGTTTCTTCTTACCTTAACATTAATGAAATGTCCACTTCTTTATTAATGCAATAGAGATCTATAGGCTGTCATTATTGACTTCTTATTTATCTATAGAATTAGTAGAATTTAAAACTTGGGTTCTCTCTTACATTCCTTGTTCATTCTGTTTCTAAGATATGCTGGTTGGCTATATATAAGTATTTGGTTACTGAAGCTTTTTACCAAGAGGAGATGGAGACTCCAAAAACCTCGGGAGGGAGGTTTTGTGATGGAGAAGACAATGGTTATGATGCTGTTGTCGTGGGTTCTGGCTATGGAGGCTCAGTTGCTGCCTGTCGGATGTCAGTGGCAGGAATAAATGTATGTCTGACTGAGAAAGGCCGGAAATGGGAAGCTACAGATTTCCCTACAGATAGCTTTAGAATATTATCAGCTTTCAAGATGGAGAACCAGAAATTAGGAGTCAACTTTGGCCCAAATGATGCTTTGTTTCAGGTGATTCTGGTTTTAGTCGTGTAATTTCATTTCTTTGTAGTACAGTATATGAAGAGAATGTAACTAGTGTCCAATGAAAATACTGTGTAGGTGCATATTAACAATGATTCTCTGGCGGCTGTTGCATGCGGGCTCGGTGGAGGTTCACTAGTGAATGCTGGAGTGATGCTTCCAACTCCTGTTCGAGCTAGGAAGAATCCGAAATGGCCCAAGGAGTGGGAAACAGATTGGGATATATGTGAAGCAAATGCTGCTGAGATGCTGAGAATACAGAGCATTCCCACTAAATTTCCTATCGCCCGAGTCATGGAAAAAATAGGTGGTGGAGACATAGAAGAAAGTTACAAGAGTTCCATGAAGGTGAGTGTTCATTTTGAAGGGACGTCGTCGATTTCGTCAGGCCTTTCAAAGATGGATAGCTGCATAGCCTGTGGAAATTGTCTTGCTGGCTGTCCTTATAACGCCAAAAACTCTACAGACAAAAATTACCTTCTGTCAGCAATCCAGGCATGTTTCCTAAGACTTCACAAATATTTCAAAACGCATGTAATTGGGTGTTTTGTCGATGAATTAAATATTCAGTTGACTTTTTTTTATAGAAAAATATTCAGTTGACTTGATATGGCATACTTGTTTAAATGTATACGTAGTATTAAAATGACAAGATGGGCCTTTGCCTAATAAATTATAGAACTAGTGAACAGAATGTCAACGACCTTTACTAAACCAAGAGTTGTGAGAGAAGTGACGCAGACCTTACGTAATAAGCATGAGGTTTCTGGTTCCAATCCCCACACTTGCGGTTATTGCCTATAAGAAAAAAGGTACTTAAGAATTTGCTTTCATGTACTGTCATGTTGCAGAGGTGGCAGAAATAGAAGGAAATTCGATGTTTGCTTTCCAAGCTCAAACTAGACTTTCCTGCATTATCAAAGGATTATATAAGACTGATGAATGCAAGAAACTTAGATATGAGGTGAAAACGTTTAAATTTAAGAGCATATGTGCTGGTACCAATCAATTCTCAGATGCAAACAAGCTTGGTGAGGGTGGGTTTGGACCTGTCTACAAGGTAAGATTTCAAAGTCTTGTGTACTAATCAAGCAGCTTCTGGAATCAGAATTGTGTAATGAGAAATCATAAATCTTCAGGGTTGTCTACCTGATGGACAAGAAGTGGCTGTGAAAAGACTTTCTAGAGGCTCAAGCCAAGGAATGCATGAGATGAGCAATGAGATCAAACTTATTGCCAAACTCCAACATAAGAATCTTGTCAGGCTTATCGGTTGCTGCATTGAGGGAAGGGAGAAGATGTTAGTGTATGAGTTTTTGCCCAACAAAAGTTTGGATTCCTTTCTCTTTGGTTTGTAACACACCAACCCTTCTTCGCTTTATGTTCTGTTTTTCATGCATATTTCAGTTCAGAGTTCATATGCAAAGTAAATTGCTAGGCACATGAAATAAGACTTTGACGACAGATCCTACCAAGAGAAAGATACTGGACTGGAAGAAGCGTCTTGACATCATTGAAGGAACCGCTCAGGGGCTTCTTTATCTGCACAAACATTCTAGACTCAAAGTAATACACAGAGATCTGAAAACAAGCAACATTCTACTTGACAGTAATTTGAAGCCCAAAATATCAGATTTTGGGATTGCCAGGATCTTTGAGCAAAATACATCTGAAGCAAACACAAACAAAGTTGTTGGAACATAGTAAGTTGGAACATAGTAAGTGTTCACTAATACAATAATATACGGCTTATGCAAAATGCAGAGTTATGGAAGTACTGATCTGATGTTGAATACAGTGGCTATATGTCTCCAGAGTACGCAATGGCAGGGGTCTACTCAGAAAAGTCTGATGTATTTAGTTTTGGGGTCATAGTCCTGGAGATTATGAGTGGAAAGAAAGCAACGAGTTTTTCTGGGGTTGAACACCCCCTTAACCTCACAAGATATGTACGTCAAACAAATACTAGACCTGACCATTTTCTTACATTCAAATCATAAACTTGCATTATGATTAAAAAACTGAACAATAGATATGTTTTTTTTTTGTAGGCATGGGACATGTGGAAAGAAGGTAAAAGTTTGGAGTTCATTGATCAAACAGTAGATGATATGCAAAACATGGAGGAACTTGCAAGACACGTTCACGTTGGTCTCCTTTGTGTAGAAGAAAATTCAGCTGATAGACCTACAATGTCAGATATTCTCTACATGCTTACAAATAGCATGATACCTCTTCCGGACCCAAAACAACCTGCATATTATTGTGGGAAAAGTATAAGGGACATTGAAATTCAGCTTCAAAATGGGACTGAGAAATGTTCACCTAATCTCGTAACGATGTCCCCAGTTGAAGGAAGATAGACATAGCTATGTGCATTATGTTTTTTCCTTTTTCCTGTAAAGACATTAATATCCGTTAATTACCCACCAAATTTGTAATTAATTTACTTCAATGAGTTCGCATTTATATATCAAATAACAATATCATTGTTAACAATGGCCCATGCACAAACATGCAAGGGAGCAACTAGAAGATCCTGGAATTCATCATACTTGTCAGTTATCACTAAAAGTTGATCTCAAATGAATAATAGATAAAGAAACTGCTGGATGATTAAAAATCATATCACTCAAGTTCATTACTAACAGAGTTTGAGCAAATCAATGAGAAAATCTCAACATAGCTAATGGCAAGAAAGTAAATACTTACAGTGAAAAGTGACTAGTCTTGCTACCATCAGAAAAATTAAAAATCAATGAAAATAGGAAAAGGTCACGGAGAAACTTCAGTTTAAGAGACTTGCAATAGAAAGAAGCGTAGTTAAAGACAGATTGGAAGAAAAAAACATTAGAAATAAAGTTCATATGAAAGTAGTTATTGTGAATGAAACCACTGCAAACTTACCCTCTGAAAGCTCATATCTAGGATGCATGTCCACAGGATGAGGACAAAGGCTAATCATATAAATTGTTTAATCCCAAACTACAGAAGCGTATGTTGCAGGCTTCACTAGAAGGATCCATCAGATGGAGGACATCTCCTGAAATATAAGCACAAAAGGATGAGTCTTTTGCCTCTAAGACCTTATAATGATCGAGAATTTTAGGATCAGTATGTGGAGCCCATCTATTGCACCTGCCAAGGGGTTAAAAGAAAGGAGAATGCGACAAAATGAAACGCGGCTTGCAGAATTTTTTGAAAATCCCTTGCAGCCTATGATTGGTCATTTCCATGTGTCACATCTACAACACCAACTCCAGTTTCAGCAGGCAGGAACTCCTGGATGCAGCTGGACATGATCTGTGCCAATTGTACTACTAACAGCAACATCGTCATTTATAGATTCCCTTTAGTTTCATGGACCTATAACATCATGTTTACCACAACTTCAGTAACAACAGAGCTGCTCCCGCTATTTTGGGTTTCCCAAGTATCAAATAATGCCACTGCCGCGTTAATCTGACATGGCTTGGATTCGAAGAGGTGACTAACAGCATATCGAAATAAATTAAGACATTACAGTATGCCAAAAGCTGAACTTGGCAATTCTTAGTTTGAGTTTGTTTTGTTGCAGCATGGAAGTTCCAAATTTATCATTGAATCTAACCAGGAAATAGTTATCGAAGGAAAATATCATAGTAGGTAATAAGCATTTTACAATGTGAAAGAAGACGGGGAAAATGTTCAACAATCAGTTGGCAGAGTTATGTTTACCAAAATAGCTCGAAGCATACGCCTCAATCCCAAGCTCAATGCTGCAGAAGTATTAAAAACTGTGTTTTTATTATGACTATTTTTTCTTACCCTGACTCAATTTCTACCACAAAAACGTTCTAGGCTGTCATATTCAATGCATTAAAAGACTAAAAGATATCGGCTTAGGATATTGAAACCTTGGATTCTTTTATGCTTGTCAAGATTTCACAAGTAGGTTTAAATCCATCTTGTTTGTGTTCAAAACGGCTGATTCCCTAGCTGTTTGTTGTTCTTCACCTGTCTTTTTAGATTCTATGGCGGCTACCTTGAAAAGTCCACCTGCAAGAACATAAAACAAAGAACAAAACTGTCAACTTAATTTTATGTGCTTAAGCTCGACCTATTTAACAATATTATATTACAAAAGCCTCATGCTCTTATTTAAGAACTAGTATCTTTGGATCCTTCGATTTTATATTTCACCGATACTGGCATTTGAAATGACAAGAACTGGTTGTGGTTCTGTTTTTTGCATGCCTTTTTGGTATAAATATATTAGCTGATGGAGATATTTACAATTTGAGGGGTGCTTTTTTCCATGTGAGCTTTTTATTAGGCATTCAATTGTTTGCACCAGAAACACTTGGTCTACAAGAAAACAAAACTGTCGATTCTTTCTTCATCAAACACCATCATTTTTTAGTTTTGCCAATGGCAATTAGCAAGAGAGGAATTGCCGGTGTTATCTTCTCAATTATTCTCAGTAGCAATGTCCTGTGGACAGAACTGTCTCACGCCACAGAAATCATTACACTAGCTAAGCAGATGCATAACCGCAAAACTATGGTCCCATATCAATCCTCAACATGGGGACATTCAGATGAGGTATGTACAATGGGCAGGGACCACTGTTTCATGAGGCAGACAGGTTATGTGAGTAACTCGGATATAACAGCTATCCTTCACTTAAATGCAAGTCTGAGCGTCCGAACATTGTATGGACTCGTGTGGGGAAAATATGTGCAGTGCATTCCTTGTGTTCAACTTCAGCTTAGACACTGATCACAAGCCATCTGGATGCATTTTTTTCCACACAACACCAGATGTTACAGAAGGCGATTGGTTCAATTTTGATATTTATATCCACACAACCAAATGTAAGTATCTAGAGAGTTTAGACTTTTTTCAAATAAGAACTTCTAAAATGCACTTCATCTACTCCATACTTTATTTAAAATGTGGATATGCATGGTCAGTATATTCAGTCAGGAATTGATGTTACCTCAGAGATTGATGACGGTAAGACCAATAATTTTATCTCAGTGCAGCCACCAGGAACTGCAATTTCACCTACACCAGCACCAGAACCAGAAGCAGAACCTGGACCTGCACTTGGAAATGTAACTTCACCTACACCAGCACCTGTACCAGCAGATCCCCCCACAGAAAACAAAAAGATGCATTGGTGGATATATCTTCTTGGAGCAATTCCACTTGCAATAACAATGTGTTCTCTAACTGTAATAATTTATTCAAGGACAAAAAAACCGAAAATTTCCCAAGAAATACAGGAGTTCAAAGGTATTTTTCCTAGTAGTTAGTTAGCTATATTTAAACGCATAATGAGTAAGTAAAAAATTGCTTTCATGTAGTATTTTGTTGCAGAGGAGGAATTGGGGGAAGGAAGTCAAATGCTTGCTTTTCAAACTCAAGACACACCTTGCATTCCTAGAGGAACACATAAGCTTGAGGACCCCAAGAAATTAGGAGATGAAATGGTAATATTCAGATTCAAGAGCATATGCACTGCCACCAATCAATTCTCAGATGCAAACAAGCTTGGTGAGGGTGGATTTGGACCTGTCTACAAGGTAACCTTCTTACGTCATGCTAACTAATCAAGGAGCTTCTAAAATCAGAATTGCATAACGAGGAATTACAAATTTCCAGGGTGGTCTATCTGATGGACAAGAAGTAGCTGTGAAAAGACTTTCTAAAAGCTCAAGCCAAGGAATAGTTGAGTTCAGGAATGAGATCAAACTCATTGCAAAACTACAACATAGGAATCTTGTTAGGCTCTTGGGTTGCTGCCTTGAAGGGAATGAAAAGATGCTAGTGTATGAATTTTCGCCCAACAAAAGTTTGGATTCTATTCTCTTTGGTATGTAACCATGAGCCATTATCTTTTTATTGTATTTCCCTTATATATACTTCAGTTAAGAGTTCATATGCCAAGTAAATTGCTAAGCATGTATAATAATAAGACTTTGAAACAGATCCTAACAAGAAAAAACTATTGGATTGGAGGAGGCGTCTTGACATCATTGAAGGAGTCACCCAAGGACTTATTTATCTGCATAAACATTCTAGAGTCAAAGTAATACATAGAGATTTGAAAACAAGCAATATTTTACTTGACATTAATCTGAAGCCCAAAATATCAGATTTTGGGGCAGCCAGGATCTTCGAGCAAAACATCTGAAGCAAACACAAAAAAAGTAGTTGGAACATAGTAAGTTTATATTTATACATAAATATTATACAGTTTTTCAAAAACAGCCTTGAAGTACTTATCTGATATTGAATACAGTGGTTATATGTCTCCGGAGTACGCAATGGCAGGAGTATACTCAGAAAAGTCTGATGTGTTTAGCTTTGGGGTCATAGTACTGGAGATTATGAGTGGAAGGAGAGCTACAAGCTTTTCAGGGGTGGAACACCCTCTTAACCTTATAAGATACGTAAGTCAAACAAATACCTCAGCTGAACTTCCAAATTCTAAATCATAAAATGGCAAAATGAATTGACAAACTAAACTATACATATGGTTCTGGTTTAGGGATGGGACCTCTGGAAAGAAGGTAAAAGCATGGAGCTCATAGATCGAACAGTAGGCGAGATGTATGATACCGACAAGCTTCTAAGACACATTCATGTTGGTCTCCTTTGTGTAGAAGAAAACGCAGCTGACAGACCTACTATGTCGGATGTTCTCTCTACGCTTACAAATAGCATGATCCCTCTGCCAGACCCAAAACAACCAGCATTCTATTGTGGGAGAAGTATAAAAGACATTGTAGCTCAGCATGAAAATGGAACTAACAACTGTTCACCTAATCTCATGACATTGTCCCCAGTTGAAGGACGATAGGCATGTCTTTAGCAATATGCTAGTTTTCTACATGTACCTAACTTGTAATTAATCTACTTGAATGACTTAAACAATTACATTACTGCAAAACTTGCAAGAGACCAACACAAGATAGAAAATGCCCTCTAAAAATTCATCATATTTGTGGCCTTGTGAGTGACAATCAAAACAAGCACGAAACATTTAATAAACAATAAATGTTAACAGTAGAAATTGATTACTCATGAACAACAAATTCAAAATCAAAATCAATGAAAACAGAAAAGGTTACTATATCAACTTAAGTTGAAGAGACTTGTGATATAAAGAACAGTAGAAAATTCAAGATCAGAAGGCAATCACTAATATAGAAAGGCATAATATGCAGTTGAATAAGTTCACGTGAAAAGTAGTTACAGTGAATGAAACCACGCAGCACACTTACTCACGTCCACATGATTGGGAAGAGGCCAATCATTTACTTCCAAACTAAGTGAGCAGTTCTTATATTGCATGCTTCACTAGAAGGATCTGTCAGATGCAATCTCCTGTGATATAAGCAAAACAAGTGAGTCTTGCCTCTAAAACCTTAAAATGATTTTAAAAAATTAGGATCGGTGAAGTGCACTTACTGAACCTTCTAATTAGAGATGAAAAGGAGAATGTGACAAAACTATATGCAGCTTGTAGAATTTTAGGCAAATCCTTAGCAATATCTGCTTAGACGCTTCCAAGTGTTACACATTACTACACTCACTCCAGCTTCAACAGGCAGGAACTCCTGGAGGCTCCGGGACCTGATTTATACGGGTTTCCTACTTGAATAGCCCTTTATACTAGCAAGAGCAACTTAGTCATGTATGTATTATCTTTAGGTTTCTTGGACCTTAAACTTTACATCAACCACATGTTCAATAAGAACAGAGCTGCTTCCAGAGTACACCATTTTGGGTTTCACATGCATCAAATATTGCCACCACTGTGGCAATCTGACAACTATGTCTCAGTCACTAGCAATATCTGTTACCAGAGATGGATCCACTTGGATTATAGTGAGGCAATTGCCCCTCAAGTTTTCTTTGGTATATTTCTCTCTTGCCCCACAAAATTTTGAAGTTTGAGAGTTTGACGTATGATTTAACAATTGCCCCAATTAAAAAAGCATCCCTGAATGTTGCACAAGTATCAAAAAGTAAAAACTGTGTCGTTATGTTGACTACTATTCTTTCCCTACCTCTAATTCTACCTCAAAAAAAACCTTTAGGTTGTCATAATCGACACAAAAAAAAGATGGGAGCTCAGAATGAAACCTTAGATTCTCTTATTCTTGTCAGGATTTTACAAGTAGACTTAAATCCATCTTGCTTGTATCCACAATGGCTGATTCCCAAGCTGTTTGTTGTTCTTCACCTGTCTTTTTAGACTATATGGTTACTACCATGAGAAGTGCAATTGCAAGAATATAAAACACAGTGAAGTAAAAAGCGCGCCTAGGCGCGCTTAAGCCCGAAGCCCC
>JAYMSY010000636.1:0-11126 GCA_036897685.1 Monsonia emarginata | reverse complement strand
GGGTCTAGTAACCCAGGAGTGGGTAGGACAATTGGTCTTCTCATCTCCAATTCTCCACTCATTGTTCGGGTTGGATCGGTGCACCCTAAGTGGGACGGCAGACCCACCCTTCTGTTGATTCTGTTGGGACTGCATTGTCGATCAAAATGTGTTGCTTCAAACTATGACATTCCACTTTGAATTAGACTTTGACCAAAACTTTTAAGTTGTATGGGACTTCTCAAAGATTCTGTAGCGTTTTGAATCAAATCATTTGGAGGTTTGTATCTCATGATATGAGACTCGCAATCTGTCTAAAAGATTAGAACTGAAATAGAGCCTAAAGATGATTTTAGCGTATTTGGTTAGAAATGACTGTCACAAGAAACAAATGCCTCAAATCCACCAAAAAAGGTCCCAAAGATGCGAGAAATAGCTAAATAAGAACGGAAAAGGATGTCTAGAAGACAATTGTTATTACACGTAACTAACACTTCACACTTAGCTCTTGCTCGCCATCGAGTAAGATAAAGCTACACTAAGCCAAGAAAAAAAATAAAACAATTAAACAGAAGAGGCAAAAGAGGAGAGACGTGTCGTACCTGGACTGTGCGTGCGTCTGCAGTGTCTGGCAGTGGGGCATGATTTTTTTGGCTGAAGGATGCGAAACCAGTGATGCAAGAGGAGGCGACAATGGTCGGCTGGCTGGCGTGCTAGCGGATGAGGGTTCGGCTCCTGTGTGTGATAATGGTTCACGCCTGCACATGGCAAAACTTTGCTACTGCGTCTAAAAACCAGAGGAGGTTGCGAGAACAGTAGGTGGCATACGGAGTGTAGCAAATGAGCGCATGCAAAACGACGAAGGGGAGAGGATGAAACGTGGAGGTTCATTGCAGACTTTTGGATGGAGTTCGCGTGGATGGATGCAGGGGCGGATCTACGTCCAGGGAACTGTCTGCCAATGTCCCCAGTATAGACAATGGAAAAAAAAATTTGCTTTAAATTTTTTAAGAAATAAGAAAATTGTTGAAGGTGCCCCCGGTCAGATTTTGGGGTGCCCCAGTCAAAGTTTCGGTCCTCCATCAAATTTCGTCCGACTGTGAGAGATTGGAACAAAAAAAAGAGAAATTGGAGTTACTGGTTGCGGAAGAATCAACCAAAAAAAGAGAAGGTAGGAGAAAGAGTATTGCTTGCTGAATAACTGAACCAAAAAGAAAAAGAATAAATGGAGGAAGCGTTATCATGGCTCACTTGTGTCTGTGGAAGAAACAGACCAAAGAAAAAAAAGAAAGAGAACGGAGGAGTTAGAAAAAAGAGGCGGTCCCTCAAAAGAAAAAAAGAAAGAGGCTGCCAGTAATTATTATTAGGGTTTTTTTTTTTAGGTTTTTAATGTTTTCTCAAATTCCATTTTTAGACTATATGTTTATTTTTCAAACTTTTATATGAGAGATAAAGTTAGTTATTGCCCTTCTATAAATAAAAAAAGAGTTAGCTATTACATTTTTTTTGAAACGTGCTATTGCCTATTAGATTAGGTATTAATATTTTTTGAAAAATGGAGTAGATTGGTATTAATATCTTAATGTTTTGAAGCAATCTTTTATTTTTTTTCTCAAGTCTATAATGATATATAGTATATATTAGGTTTTGGTTTTCTTAAAAAAAAAAATTAGAAATGGGAAGAGTTTTTTACATGGTAATAACTAATGAGTAATAACCTTGGTAACGCAACACAAAATAAAGGTTAATATGTACACTTTTTTTGGGTGTATTTCTTTTTTTTAAATGTATTTTATTTTCATTCTTATTATAATGTTCATATTTAATAGTTTATGTTTGATATTTTAAGAAATTATTTGCGTATGATTTAACATTTAAAAATAATTTATTGAATTTAATTATAATTTATATAAAATTTTACATTATTGTGATAAAAAACATGCAATAAATATTGGTCTAATAGTATGAAATTAATTCAATTAATTGAATTTATCTACTAAATGTAATTTATATTGATATTGTTAACTAACATAATATAGACGAGTTTATTACCTCGTGATGTTATTAAATTGATGAATTTTTAGTTAATAGTTTTCATAATGAATAATTGTTTCTTAGTAGTTATCTCATATTCTTGTATTTGATTGATTTTTCTGTTTCAACAAGTTGAACCATTGACTTAGTAGTCACACCGGTTTTTAGACTGGTTCAATTTTTAAAACATTGATCTTTAGCACTGGTTTTATTTCTTGGGCAAATTAATCACTTTGTTTGGTGACTATGGTCTGATCACAAACTTAAAAAAAATGATACATAATGGTGCCCCCACTACAAAGAAATTTTGGATCCGCCCCTGGATGGATGGAGGTCGTATGTGCTGACAGAAGGGGATATGTGCGAGGAGAGAAAGGCCCTGCGCCCGGACGGATGGACCAGCATAGCTCTTGCTATCTGGGACAGAGGTGTCTGCAGGAGCAATAGAGATGAGGAGGCCTTCACGCAACAGTAGTAGAGTTCCTCGATGTTTCTGCGTGAGTAGGAGTGCGTTTGGTCTTTCTCAGTTGTGCGGCTGCAAAGGAAGTGACGAGGAACTGACCATGGGCTAGGGCTTGGGAGGCTTTGGGTTATTCTACCCATGAGATGGGCTGAGGAAAAAAAAAGAGATGGGCTGAAGTAATTAAAACAACTTAGGCCATTTAAAATATAAAGAACAAAGCAGAAAAAAATGGGTTCACCCTCTCATGTTATGGGTTGAGACAATTGCAAGTGATGCTTCCAAAAAAAGAGTTGCATAGAAACTTAAGTGAGTCAGGTCTCACAAACCATTCAATAAGCCATTCAAGAGCACTCTTCTCTTAGCATTTGGATAAAATAATAACACAAATGAAAAAATTAATATACCATAGCTTATTACAAAAAGATTTGGCGGGGGTTATACGTTTGTTTACCTCGATCTCAAAATTAAGAAAATAAGAAATTTCAAAATCTCAATCATGGAAGAATTAGATTTGGATCAAGAACAGAAGCATAACTTAAAATTTGTCAGAACTAAAAGAAATAAGGTTGTTCAAGGAAGTTAGTAAAATATTGATCGTTTCAACTTTTCAAGGTAAGACTTAGAATTGAGCGGAAAATAATGAAATTTGATGTTTTCATCATGGGTTTCTATTGGGTGAAGCGAGGGTAAAATCGAGTAGTTACAACTAAAGTTCTTGAATCTGGAGAAAAAAATAATTAAAAAATTACATTCTAACAAAAATTTGAAAAAGGAGCAAAAGACAAAAAATGAGTAGGTTTGTTAAGAGTGAGTGCAGGAATGAGGTGAGGAGAGAGAGCGTATATTGCAATTGCTTTCATAAGAGTAGGAAATATAAAGGCTTGACACGCAACCCAAAGGAAAAAGACTCAAATATCCTTAATGACATCTGACAATTTAAACACATAGAAATGCGCGCATGCTTTTGAAACATCATATCAAATGCACTTGTATGGTCCAGATTGCTTCTCACGAGTGCACAATAAACACTCACACACATGCACGCACGCACAATGAATACGTACAACAAAAACATACAAAGTATTCAAAGTACATATATGTACATATTTAATATGAATAAAATACAACCCTTCTTCTCTCTCGAGGCCCTAGCCATGGTAGGGACGAGAAGAACGAATACGGCAACTACGGCTAACAAATCCACTAGCACACCAGTGTCATCGCAGAAAGCAACAAAGGAAGATGGGAACCTGAAGATGAAGGAACAACCTCAAGCCCCTCTGATGGCTGTAGTGGAGGAGAAATCCAATGTATCCACCCCAGCCGCTGATCTTTTGGGGAATCAATCACAGCCGCAACAATCCGATGATGAAAGGAAGATTGCGCAGAAAAGGAAGGAGATAAATGAAGCCCTAATCTGGTCACTAGAAGGTATGCTGGAGAAGCTGAAAGCAGATCCGAACATGCCAAATGGACGCCTTCAGATCGAGGAGAAGATGAAATGGATAGAACCGGATCCCCAGAGTAAACTGGTAAGCTCGGTTAAAAACTCAAATTCGGTTTGGGATGCAATTGATACTAGCAAAGTCAGTGAACAAGGAGCCAGACTTACCTATGTCATGCCAACTCAAGGTGGAGAGGAATTGGTAGGTAAGATAGAGGTGAAGGACATTGAATCAGAAATCCAATTTTGGGGGAACACGGTCATGAGCTATGTTCTGGGTGCCCACCCTCCTCATGTTGTTATGACTGGGTTCTACCGAAGGAATTGGGGCAGGCATGGTATTGACAGAGTCTACAGGCATCTTGAGGGGATATTTTTGATCAGATTCAAAATAGCAGAAGGGAAGGAGAAGGCATTGAGTGAGGGGATTATGTTTTTTGACCAGAAACCTGTTATCTCCAGAGGATGGGATGCAAATTGTGGATGGAAGAAAGATGAGGTGAATAGAATCCCAGTGTGGATCCAATTGCCGGGTTTGAACCTTAAGTACTAGAGTGTGCCATCTCTAAGCAAGATTACCAGTGTTCTCGGAAATCCTTTGATGGTGGATGGTCCTACATATAGGAAATAAAGGGTTGGCTATGCTTGAGTACTTGTGGACATGGAAATAAAAGAAACCTGTAAGGAGATATGGTTTGTGAATGAAGAAGACATAGTTACGTCTCAAGCTATCCATTATGAGTGCAAGCCTGTGAAATGCTCCAAATGTAATGGCTATGGCCATGAGAAGTTAGAATGCAAAAAGGAGGAGATCTTGGCAAAAAGAAAAGAAAATACAGAGCAAAGATTGACAAAAAAGAAGGAGGAGATCCAGACCCCCCCTATAAATCAGCATACCCCAAGTCCAGAGAAGACAGATACTACTGAAGGTGCTACAGGTAAACAGGTTGACAGTGCAGAGGTCACTGAAGAGGAATGGACTACAGTTCAGAGAAGAAAGAATGCAAAAAGTAATACAGGTTCTAAACAGATGAGATGGGCTGATAGAGTAGCACAAGGGGAAGGAACAGTAGGAGGGTCCCAACAAACCTCTAATGGGCAGAATTGCAACATGGAATATCCGAGGGCTTAATATGGCCCTCAAACAGAAGGAGCTAAGATCCTTCTGGGTAAAAAATGAAATGGTGTTGATGCGAGTCGTTGAAACAAAATTGAATAAGGAGAAGCTTGAGAAGATGAAGGAAAAGATGTGGCAGGATATGGAAATAGCTCATAATTTTGAGACTGGTAATAAAGGTACAATCATTATCATCTAGGACAGTAGACAGATAGATGTGCAGATACAAGGATCAACTAAGAAAGCAATACATTGTCTAGTGAAGATGGACCACAAAGAATTCTATTGGTCAGTGATATATGGTGGAAATATGGGGAGTGAAAGAACGGAGCTATGGGCAGACTTGATGGAAAAGAGTAAGAGGTGGAAGAAACCATGGATAGCAATGGGGGACTATAACAGTATCCTGGATAGAGGTCACAGAAAAGGAGGCCTACCAGTCAAATACAGTGAAGTGGAGGAGTTTAGACTCTGGCTTCCTGAAGGGGATATGCATGAGGTTCAGGGCTAAGGATGCTTCTTTACGTGGCACAACTGCCAGGGAGAAGGCAAAGGGTGTGGAGTAAAATTGACAGGGCCATTGGTAACCAAGAATGGATGGAGGAATATACTGCAGCTGAATTAAGTATACAAGCTGAAGGTGTTTCATATCACTGCTCCCTAATTCTATCCACTGATGTGGATTGTAATGTTGCCAAAGGTTCCTTCAAATTTGTAAATGCCTGGCTCAAACACAAGGAATATCAGGAAACGGTACAAGCTTCATGGGATGTGGAAATCAAAGGATCCAAAATGTTCCAACTAACCTCCAAGCTTCACAGATTAAAAAAAGTCTTGAGGAAGATAAATAAAGAAGGCTTCAGTAACAGTGAGGTTGAGAAGGGGAAAGCAGAAGAGGACAGGATCAGCTGCCAGACTGAATGCCATCACTTCCCAGATAACACTTTACTACAGGAGCGAGCAAAAGAAAAGAGAACAAAGTATCTAGAGATCTGCATGATTCAGGAGGAGATGCTTAAACAACGGGCCAAGATCCAATGGTTGAATGAAGGTGACCAGAACTCTGCATATTTCTTTGTCACTCTAAAAAACAGGCAAAAGAAACAACATATTAAGCACTTTGTGAATGGGGAAGGAATCACTATTGAAAATGAGAAAGAGATAAACAAGTATTTTGTAAATTTCTTCCACAAGCAGCTGGGTTGCATAAGTGATATCTGGCAGAGGATCCCTACTGAAGTAATACAGAATGGTCCAGTTCTGACAACTGAGCAACAAATGGGTCTTTTAGCTCCAGTTACAAGTAAGGAGATTTGGGAAGTTATGAAGAGCATCAACCCTATAAAAAGCCTAGGGCCAGATGGTTTTAATAGTAGCTTCTTCTAAGGCACATGGGATATTGTTGGCACAACGGTTAGTGAGGCAATTATGGAATTCTTCAGTTCTGGTAAACTTCTGAAACAACTAAACTCTACAGCAATAGCTCTTGTTCCAAAGATCTCTAAGCCTCAAAATGCAAGAGACTTTAGACCAATTGCGTGCTGCAATACTGTTTATAAACGTATCATTAAGATCTTATGCAACAGATTAAGCAAGGTCCTGGGGGGCATAGTAGACACCAACCAATGTGCCTTCGTCAAGGGGAGATCTATAATTCAGAATGTGCTTCTAACCCATGAGCTACTCAAACACTATAAGAGAGCTAATATATCTCTAAGATGCCTACTAAAACTGGATCTCAGGAAGGCTTATGACTCTATCCACTGGGAGTGTATTGAAGAGATCCTGAGGGGATTGAAGTTCCCAGAGAAATTCACTAGACAACTCATGGAGTGCATTACTGCTCCTACATTCTCTGTGGTAATTAATGGTCAAATGTAGGGTTTCTTTGCAGGGAAGAAAGGAATAAGGAAAGGAGATCTAGTTTCCCCCCTCATATTTGTTCTAGTAATGGAGTGCCTCACTAGATTGCTACGGATGAGAGCTGAGAGAAGGAAGCTGAAGTACCACCCTGGTTGTAAAAACTGGAAACTTGTTAATATATGCTTTGCTGATGACTTAATGGTCATGTGTAGAGGCAGCTTTAGAGATGTGAGGATCATCCTGGAGGCCCTGGAGGAATTCAAAAAGATGACAGGTCTGGAGCTTAATTGCAATAAGTCTCAGATTTATTTAGGGGGCATCCAAGGGGGAATCAGACAGGAACTGATTACTGAATCTGGGCTGAAGGAGGGTACTTTTCCCTTAAAATACCTAGGATTCTCTCTCACACCAAACAAATGGAGCAAGATGGATTGTGAACTGCTAATAGAGAAGGTGATAGCAAGAATCAGGTCCTGGGAAGGCAAATTCCTCTCCTATGCAGGCAGAGTGCAACTAATCAAATATGTGCTGTTGATGTTTCATCAATACTGGACCCAACCTTTCTTATTGCCTAAGAGTATAATCAAGCAGCTGGAAGGTATCTGTAGGAAGTTTCTATGGCAACATAATAAAGGAAGAGGGATCAACCTCATCAAGCGGAGTACTCTCTGCCTAGAAAAAGAAGAAGGAGGTCTTGGCTTCAAAAATATTTCCTGGTGGAATGAGGCTGCCATTGGGAAGCAGATCTGGCAGCTAGCTCTAAAAGCTGATAATCTTTGGGTGAAATGGATACAGGAGGTTTACTTAAAACAAAAGGATATCTGGGAAGCTGATAGCAGGACATCGGTCTCCTAACACTGGCATAAGATGCAAAAAATCATAGCAATATTCAAAGATGCATTCAAATCAAACCTCTGGAAAGGTAGAAAGGATGGTGTTTACACAATTGCATATGGCTACAATTGGAGAAAAGGAATCCAGCAGAAATGGTGGATGTATAAGGTTGTCTGGAACAAACTCAGCATTCCTAGGCATGCCTTCATCTTCTACTTAGCTGGAAAAAACAAAATCCTCACGAAAGATAGGCTCCGCAATATGAATATGACGATGGATCAATGTTGCGTACTATGTAATACAGGAACTGATTGTAGGGATCACCTATTTGGGAATGTGAACTCTCCAAAAAGCTGCTGTATAAATGTTGTCAATGGTTGGGGATACATCAGTTAGATTGCAGGTGGAATCAATGCATCAATCAACTCTGTCATGTATGGAATTTCAGGGTCTTGCGCAAAGAAATCCTCTATGCTACCATTACTGCTTTAACATACAATATCTGGAGAGAGAGGAATTTGAGAATTTTTCAACAGCTGCAAAAGGAAGAAGAGCAAATACTAATCATGATTCAGACTGATATTAGAGTTATTCTTCACTACAAAGTCAATAGTAGGAAACAGGCTGATAAGATGTATGTACAGAGATTGCTGGAAGGATAATCTTGTAATTGGTTAGTCCCTGTAGCTGTGAATTTGTCCTCTGTTGTTTTTTTCTGAGTAATGAATATGCCTGTTTCCAAAAAAAAACCTTTTATTAAGTAAAAACTCTTATGGGTTCTCTTTCACTAACGACTTGGTATTTTCCTTGAAATTATTTTCTGTTTTAAATTAATTTTTTATTGTTTTGAAGGTTCGAACCCGAACCGCTTGCCACCGAGTGTGGGGCGTGAAAATACACACCAAAAGTTACATAAATTACACAAACCCTAAATCCATGTATTCTTTTATATTTTGGACTACAATACCTCTCAACTCAAATTTTAGAATTTCAAGATATATTGGGTATTAAAATTTTGAATCCACTTATTCGTATATAGAAATTTCAAAGGATAGTTATGGTATTAAAAAAAGAATATTTAGTGGGGCCCACACCTGAATATACTAATATGGGGGATTTCGAAATTCTTAGAGGAGACATAGAATTCTGAAATTCCGAATTATAAAATTAGGAATTTCGTTGGACTCACAATATTACTACCAAAACTAACTCTTTACTAACCACTAATTTAATTATTTGAATGACAGACAAATATAATAACAAGAGACAAAAATAATTTCATATAGTTTACTACAAATAAATTAATCAAATATTTATATACGAACACAGTATTTCAAAAATATGCAGTTATTTTAAGTTCAAGTATTTTGTAAACGAACACATGTATCTTAAATTCCTAGTTTTGAAATTTAGAATTTCACAATTCTGAATTTTAGAATTCAGAATTTTTAAATATACTGACAAAATTAAACGAATGACTCCTACGTATATAATTTAGTTAAATATTAGCAAAATTTAACGATTCTACGGGATATCTGTGCATCGCACTAATTATAATTTAGTTTGCATGGTTACACTTTAACTTCTCATCCCATCGTTGTATTAAATAATTTTTTGTCGTTTTATATGCTCTCATATCCATACTTTTTATATTATTCTAAAGAAATTCATATTTTTGTATCTTATCTCTCAATATTCTATTTTTTTATACTATTACTCTTCCTGTTTTAGAATAAGTATATCATTTTTTAAAATAATTATTTTACAATATGAGTGTAATTTTTGTTTTAGTTTGTAAATTTATCATAGATTACTCACTGTATTTCTGCACAATTAAGTTAATATGAAAACATACCAAACACATGAGAGACAAAATGAAAATCATACCAAAAATAGTTATCTTTATTTTTTTTATTAGATTGAGTCAATTAGAACTCTTGTTTCAAAATAAAGAGAATAATATTCTTTTTTAGAAGTAAAAAGAATAATATTTCTTCCATTCAGACTAAGAATAGTATAATATGTATCTCCATTATCCGGTCCCCAAAGTCCACCCTTTCATCATCAAGTTACTATTTTTAGATATGAAGACATGAACATAGATAATAAATTTTACAGTATAAAATTTATTAATGCCCTTATCACTTAGATGAAAAAAAGGGTAATATTACCTTGTGGAAGATGCTACTCATGCTCAAATATGACTCCTGTGAAATTTTAGATTTTTTTTATAAGTAATATTCTTGTTTATCAACAAAAACTTATAGATCGATGGGTTTGAATTCAAATACTTTAATTTTTTTAACCAAATAAATTTTGATATTTGTAATTCTATATTTGAGTTTAAAAAATTAAACTCTTTCCATTTAGATATGTTTTCTAAATTCATCACTTAAAAGAAGAGAAATGATAAATCCACACCAAGTATTATCAAATCCACGCCATTTTATCATGATTTTTCAAAAATGCCCTTATTTTGAAATTCAATGATAGCAAATGCATTAGTAGTATACATGAGGATATTTTTGTCAATATTGTCAAAGTACCGTGGATATAGTAATTCCTAGTGTGGATTTATCAACTCCCTAAAATAAGACCATAATATATTTGAAAAAAAACATGAACATGACGTAGGATTTGAAATAACAACTCATACAAAATTTCATAATTTACCAAACCTCAATTTTAATTTAATTTATAATATTTTTAGTACTAAATTTCAAATCAAATGCATCAATCCAAACTCAAGACTTCCTTAAAAAAAATCAAGGAGAACCTTAATTGTGTGTGAACGTTGATGTAAAACGCTCTCTTATAATCAATGTGTTGTTACTTTAAGCATTGCTAGTAGCACAACCTAATGGAAAATTCGTCTCTAATTGTGACCTTGTGAACTATAATTCTTCCTTTCATTGAAGTGTTTAAATTTGTTTGCTTTTATCCCACCAATAACTTTTTTTTATAGTAAAGACCTATTTAAGTGCTAGTGTGATCCACTCAATGGCAGCTAGCTGCCCGGCAGCTAGGTGCTTGGGGGGCAGCTGGCTTTGGGGTCAGCTCAGTGAGCTGCATGTCAGCTCGCCGAGCATGTCAGTTTGCCGACCTGACACTCGCCCTGTACTATTACGACAGAAAACTACTCTCTCTTAAAGGTGATAGGGCCCACAAGTGAGACCCGGGACAACTGAGACAGCTACTGCCCCAATGCTGATGCGCTAATTACTAACTTAATAAGTGAGGTTTCCAAGATTTTATGATTTCTTATGTTTATTCTTGTTTTTTTATTTGCCGGGAAAGGAAGAATTGTATTAAACACCAAACGAGTCTAGGTATATCACACAAGGGCATACTTTTAGACTGCAGCTTATATGTTAGTCAATTACAAAATTTAT
>JAYMSY010000635.1:0-11127 GCA_036897685.1 Monsonia emarginata | reverse complement strand
CTATATCGTAGAGATGAGGAAGTTTATCAGATTATGATCCTTCGCGCATAATGTGCCTTTCTAGGTGGGAAAAATAGAGAATGTTGAGATGAACCGAACTTTCAATATGGGTATCGGGATGGTTTTGGTCGTCAGCCCTGAGGCAGCTACCGGAATACTGGGAGACGACAATGGAGTCGGCACAGCATACCGCATCGGCGAGGTTGTAACTGGCGAGGGAGTTACCTATCACTAAAAAGTATTGCTCATGTTTTGTATCTGTGCAATGAGATGATATGTATAAGTTTTGGTCAGGGTTTTTGTTTCTTTTACTCATAAACAATGAGACCAAACATTACTAATTTGTACAAATTTCTCATAAGTTTTTGCACCTTATTGGATCAATTCATATTAAAAATTTTTTTATACCAAATACTTGCCCTATTAATCTTGCCGGCATCCACAATGGTATCTGCCGTGTTGTTGCTGTGCAGAAGCCTGTTCCCACAGTGGACAATTGTTATTTTTTGTTGTTACTTGTTACGTTGCAGCTTGTTGAATTGTATTTTTTTTTGTTTTATTTTCGGTTTTACTTCTCTCTTCTTCCTCAGCTCTCTCTCCGCTAATTTTCACTTCAACAATGAAACTCACCACAATCACAAGTTTCGCATGAGTTCTCTCAGATTGGATCGTTTTCAACTTCACGTTCGAACCCATCATCGGAAGAACCTCAAGTGTCCAATTCACCTCCCCAACCTCTCTCTCTCTCCTTTGCCACCAAAGTCCAAAGAAAAAGGACTGAAATTGAGTTGCAAATTGTCGAGCTCTAATGACAACTGTAGCCAAAATGGACAACGACTGTCGCAATTAATAAGTCTCACAGTGGTGGCAGTCGGATGCCAAAATAGTATGGTAGTCTAACGACAACCACTACTATGAACACTCTAATAAGTTGCAAAAAACTATATTGCTTCTCTCATGGAAGACATTAATTCACTCTCGCTTAATTTTTTTGTTCTTATACTCCTTGCACTTGTAATTTAGCTCGTCACTCTCTTGAATCCTTAAAAAAAAATGTGATCGTTAAATAAAATGTAACTTTTTTAACAAAAAAAATATCAAATAAAATGTTTTATCTTAACTCAAGTGGTTTAGATACGTTTAGCTTTCCATTAACAGGTTGTGAAGCCCATATCGGAAAAAAGGTCAGATAGGTTCCTCATAGTAAAACGACGTCGCAGAAGAATCTTTTGAATGGTTAACGAACGCGATTAAGCAACGTGACGCGAACGCGAAGTGGACTCTGTTCGGTACTCAATCGCGCTATTTCCAGG
The DNA here is from genome assembly GCA_036897685.1 of Monsonia emarginata. Classification (NCBI taxonomy): domain Eukaryota; kingdom Viridiplantae; phylum Streptophyta; class Magnoliopsida; order Geraniales; family Geraniaceae; genus Monsonia; species Monsonia emarginata. The sequence continues at coordinate 9,814 of JAYMSY010000635.1, read as the reverse complement.
TTCTTTCCCCAAACCCAGACCTCAAAACCTCTTCAAATTCGATCTTCCACTTCAATTTTCCTCAAATCCCAGAAACGATCGAACCCAAAATTCCCAATCCAAAACCCAACAACTTCGAATCGGAACCGAAGATCAGAAAATGGGGAACACGGACAAGCTCTTGAATCAGATCATGGACCTGAAATTCACGGCCAAGTCGCTGCAGAGACAGTCCAGGAAGTGCGAGAAGGAAGAGAAAGCCGAGAAACTGAAGGTGAAGAAGGCAATCGAGAAAGGTAACATGGACGGAGCTCGAATCTACGCCGAGAACGCCATCAGGAAGCGCACCGAGCAGATGAACTATCTCCGGCTCGCGTCTCGGCTCGACGCCGTCGTCGCTCGGCTCGACACTCAGGCCAAAATGAACAACATCAGTAGTTCCATGTCAAACATCGTCAAATCCCTCGAATCTACTCTCGCCACAGGTAATTTCAGAACCCATTTGTTCGATTTTGGTTTTGATGTTGAATTGGTCGCAAGAGTTCAGGTTCTGACACAATTGAATTGATTTTATTTAGAATTGGGTCTGATTGATCTATGCTGTTTCATTAAGTCTGTTTGTTTGGTGGTTTCTTGCCTTTTGATTTCATGAATTTTCTATTGCTATCAATAATTTCAGCACCCATTTTCTCAATTTTTGTTTTGATGTTGAAATGGTTAAAAAGGTTGAGATTTTTTGCATGATCGAATGTGTTCATAGAAACCCAGTTTAGCTTGATTTCATGAGGATCAATATGTGGCTTTGTTCAGATTTGGGTTTGATTGTTCTATGCTTTTTCATTAATGTGTTTGTTGGGTGGTTTCTTGCCTTTTAATTTCATGAATTTTCTATTGCTACCAGTAATTTCAGTACCCATTTTCTCAATTTTAGTTTTGATGTTGAAATGGTTAAAAAAGTTGAGATTTTTTGCATGATTGAATGTGTTTATAGAAAACCAGTTTAGCTTGATTTACTGAGGATCAATATGTGTCTTTGTTCAGATTTGGGTTTGATTGTTCTGTGCTTTTTCATCAATGTGTTTGTTGGTTCTTATCTTGCCTTTTATTCACTTGAATCTTCTATTGCTACCATTAATTTCAATACCAATTCCTCAATTTTAGTTCTTATGTTGAAATGGTCACAGAAGTTGAGTTTTTTGCATGATTAAATGTGTTTATAGAAACCAAGTTTAGCATGATTTAATGAGAATCAAAATGTGTCTTTATTCGTATTTGGGTTTGATTGTTCTGTACTTTTTCATTAATGTCTTTGTTGGGTGGTTTCTGGGATTTTAATCTCTTGAATCTTCTATTGCTATCAGTGCTTTCAATACCATTGATTTTTGCATAATTGAATGAGTTTACATAAACCCAATTTAGCTTGATTTCGTGATGAATTGATGATTGCCAATTTGTGCCTGTGTATGCCATTGCAGGTAATTTGCAGAAGATGTCGGAGACGATGGATCAATTTGAGAAGCAGTTTGTGAACATGGAGGTGCAGGCTGAGTTCATGGAGAGTGCCATGGCAGGGTCAACTTCTCTCTCGACACCGGAGGGCGAGGTCAACAGTTTGATGCAACAGGTTGCTGACAACTATGGGTTGGAGGTGTCTGTGGGGCTGCCACAGCCGGCAGCCCACGCTGTGCCAACTGCAGCACAAGAGAAGGTCGACGAGGATGACTTGTCGAGGAGGCTTGCAGAACTCAAGGCCAGAGGATAAAATAACATGGTAACCAGTAAGTGACAAGTCATTTGTGAATGTTTATATTTGTCATTTGTGCTGCAAATACCAAACTTTTCATGCGTGTAAATTCCACTGAATTGGGATCTTGTTATTATGTTTGCTTCACTGTGAGAACCAATGGGTCTTGATAGCTTCATGCAACCATGTGATGTTCAAATCTGTTTGTGCCATTTACCGCGTTATATGCTGTGTTTCCAATGATCTTGCTCGTATTTTGTAGAGATTGCTATTTCTATAGTGCATAGATGAAGCTAATTAGGGTAATGAGATTTGGGAAGCAGTTTATATTTGGATTTCACATGGCTCATCTTTCATTGAATGTTGATACCATTGTCTTTAGAACTTGTTCAATCCATGACCATAGCTTGTTGATGATGGATCCTCATCGTGCTTTTGTTTATTCATGCCTCTTCTTTGTTGCATTGTTGAACACTTGCTTTTGGAGTAGATTGTTAGGCTTAGCGATAGTAGAGATTCTGAGGTTTCCTAAGCATAGATCAAATCTATCTTATTGCATAGGTAGCTGTGTGAGCGTCCGCTAACAAATAGATACAAACCATACTCTTTGTAATGTCTATAGTCTTAGAGTCTCTTCACATCACTTCCTTGCTTGCCATGGATTTTGTACTTGCAAGCCTTTGCAGTTTCTTCTGAAACTTCTGAAAGACTGTAGTAGTTTGGGGCCGAGTTACTCTGAAGCCGATTGCATCCAGATACCAACCGCTCCTCCCCATGAACCCTACGATCCTGCCTCCGTCCATGGAGAATGTGAACGGCGTTCCTTCTTCGACCCCGAATGGCCCGAAAGTCCTCATGTTGGTCTTGAATGTGAGTGATCTTATCACTGGACTGCCTCCTTGTATCACAGGAGAGTAGTGCCCGCTAACACTCACTATGAACTCTTGTGGGTATTGCAGTTTGATCTGAACACACATGAAAATTTCAAGCCAATGTTGTATTTGAGCATGTAATGTGTTATGTGGTCATGCCATCATGAATATTAAGGAGTGTTGAAACTTGAAAGTGTACCAAATTGTGTTCCGACTCTGGTTTAGTGGTCAAGGTATTCTATCGCAATTCTCTTGGTTGTGACTTGTGACTCAACACATCCCCAAAGAGGGCTTCTTGCCTCCATAAGGGAGAGGTATGAGATTCGAGATTGCCCTCGTATTTTTTTATATAAATAAACCGCTACGTGCGAGGTTTAAACCCTATCCAAATGACCATCAAGTCAAGTGGTTAACCCCCTGTACTAACAGACTTTGGTAAGATTGCCTTCTTTTATATTGGCCAGAATCATATATTATGGGTTACACAACTTGGGGGTAGATCTCCCCAAACTCACACTTGTATGCTACACAAATACAACTAGGGTAATACTCCATGCCGATCGCAAGTGGAGAGTGGTTCGAATGAAACTTAGCGGGAGGTCCTAACAACCAAAAATAAGACCGTGTTCATGGGAATTCGAACCCATAACCTTACGGTCATAGACCCGAACACTCCATGGTTATATTCTATTGCCATAGACGAGGGCTCTTACACATTAAGGAATGTTAAAAAGAGTAAGAATGTAACTAACCTCGGCAACCTTGTTTCCTCCAAATCCCCCATGTTTTGCTCCCATGACAGGCTTACCATACTTGTCATACACAACAAAAATCGAGTCGATGCAGCGATCATAAACAAGCCTAATCTCTCTGACTCCATGGTAGGTCAACGTTCCATCGTCCCAGCTCGTCCCTCCATTTCCTCCCCATGGTCCTATGATCATGCTCCTCTTTTTTCCACTTCCTTGCCGGTTGCCATCTTCCTGCAAATCGAAGATTTTTACATTTTACAAGTACCAGAGAATCAATTCAACTAAAAGTTCAAGCCGATAAATGAGAGATCAATTATAATATATGTTCTAATAGGCTCCGTCACGAACAAGCTCGTTATCGTTAAGGCTTTTCACATGTATTTTTTGTTTGAGATAATTGGCCGTTTGAGCTATTGGACTTGGAAGAGACACCCTCTCACGAGCAAGTCCATTGAGACTTTGCACATGTACTAGAGGATCAACTCGACTAAAAATTTAATATAATTGGTGGAGGCCTTCAATCCCCCACCTCACATGCTAGTCGGGTTTCCGACGATGATGAGACACTTGGAAGTGAAGCAAGAACCGAGTAGAACCAGAGTCACGATGACTAAGGAGGGTCATTCAGGAAAAACCAGCTTTGTTACCATGTCCAACTCAACTAAAAACTCAAATTGATAGGTAGAGGCCTTGAATCCCCACCTTACGTGCAAGCCAGACGACAAACGAAGACGAAGATGAGATGCTTGCACGTGGAGCAAGAACCGAGCAAGACCAGAGTCACGATGACTATAGAGGGTCAGACAGGCAGAACCAACTCTGATACCATATTAGAGAACCAACTCAATCAAGAACTCAAAACCGATAGATAAAGAACCGATTATAGTATCATGTTCTAATAATTCAAGAAACTAGAGGAAATTGTTGCATTATTGTAATTTTGCTTACCATATTGATTGATGCAGAGATGTGTTCTTCTGGGTCTGATAATGGCTAATTGGGTATGGCATTGCTGTGGCTTGAAAATTGAAAGCCTCATATAAAAGAAGTGAGAGATGTGTATCTGATTCTGTTTCTGGTACCATCTGTGCATTGAGAATCTTCACTTTTTTTAGGGCACTTTTGCCCAATGTTTCTCAACTAGAATATGTACTTCTCAAATTCAACTTTCAATGCTAGTAAAAGTTTCTTCCACCTCCTCAAACTAAATATTATCATTTTCATATTCGATTTTAACTTATAATCACTTGCTCAATCTGATTAATCTTCAATTAACCAAAACTCAAACCTAAAATACACGCAAATGAATTTGATGTGGACATATGATAATCGTAGAAAATCTGGCCTACAAATATCGAGTCGAGCTCTAGAAGTAAAAGTTGAAGACCCTTTATATGTAGGCTTTTTACTTCAAATTTAATCGATGTACACGTGACCAGAGGCCACAGAGGGAGGGAGACAACAAACGAACTTTAGCAGACAAACTAATTTGTATATGAACTGGACTAGAGAGCCCAAAATGCCCTTAGGGTCAACTAAGTTGGAACTTTAATAGCACTTAGGAAATCAAGTCAACATATATCGGTCGGGTCAAACTCCACAAGTAAAAACTAAAGACCTTTTATATGTAGCATTTTTTACTTCAAATTTAATTGATGTACATGTCACAGGAGGCCACATAGGGAGGGAGACATCAAACGGGTTTTAGCAGACAAATTCATTTACATATGAACTACACCATAAAGCCCAAAACGCCCCAAGGGGGGTCAACTGAGTTGAAACTTTGATACTAGATAGAAAATCAAGCTAACGCATATCGGTCGAGTCAAACTCCATATAATTATTTAATGGATGAGGTGCTTTACACATCTCAAGAATAATCAAGTTACCTAAACAGGTCCTCTTAAGCAAAACAAGACACATTAGCATTTTGGTGCAAACCTAATTGCCAAAAGATGCACCAACTTTTCACAAAATGGAACATAAATGAAAGAGCAAAACAAAGATATTGTACTTTTTTCCACAATTGTAGAACCAATTACCTACCATTACCATTCACCTCTTTTAAGTAATAAAGAAAAACAGATGAACAAGGAACTTGATATTTCAATAATTCAATATATAAAACAGAAACAGAAACAGAACATATTCATTTCTTGTCTTGCAAGGTACCTTTCAAGAGATCAACTCCATAATGTTAAGCTCTATAGAAATGAGCATTTTGAGCCTATGATCAATACCCATAAAAACACTACTAAACAAGTATGAACTTTCAGTAACTGAGACAATTCACTTCCCAAATGTTCAGTGAAGAAGTAAACTTGCTAAACAACTATATAACGACCAAAACCTACTTGACCAGACAGATAAAATGCTTGAGTTCAAGGAAAATACCCGGGTTTGAACCCAGTAAGCGACGATATTACTTATAAAAAAAATGTTCAGTGAAGAAGTAAGCTTACTCATGCCGCATCTAGTTTCTACTTTGAATTCCAGAACAACTTAAAGGATCTAGTCTTTTGCAACTGAGAATGGCTTAAAAATGTAGAGAGCCAAGAAAAGCCATCTTGCATATTCAATTCCTGGCCGCCTCCCAAGCAGCAACGCCAGCATCGATTACTCGGATACTTGCAGCAGATTGGATGTTCCGGTTGTTTACTTTCCCAAAGCATATCAGATATTAGCTGCAATCCAAGACGTTGCAAGAAAAAAATAAAAGAGTACGGTCAATATGATCCTGAAACGCTAAACCATAACGTATAGTTTTAATCTTAAGTAAATTGTAATGGTAAACTGTACCGAGGGGAATTTGCCGCCAGGGCATGATAATACAATCAGAAAACGTGGATGCCACATCCGGAGCACACTGTCAACCAGCTCTTCGTGACTGATCGATGATCTGAATATTTCAATGTGGAGATCTCGCTCGCGAGGAAGCATTATCTCCCTCCAATCTTCGTGTATGATGACATTCTATATAGATCACGGAAAGCCAATGATTCAACATGAAAAAAAAAAGTCAAGTGGTTACATACAATAGCTCATAAATTGCAGAATACCAGCTCAACTGAAAGCTTAAAAGTTGATGTTTCAGAGCTTTTATGTTATTTTATAATCTAACACGGCCTCACAAGTTCAAGTTTATCATAGCTTTGCACATGGATCCATGCACTGGATCATCGTTTATCTCTGTGCTGAAAATCAACATAATCAGAGCGACGATTTGAACTTGGGGCCTCTTGGTCACCTAGCTCTAAAACGATATTCAACTAAAAACTTAAGCTGATAAGTGAAAGATTCTAATATATATAGTTTTTTAAACGAAAAGCAAATGGAATAAGAATTTGGGGGAACGGATACCTCCTTATGGCGAAGGACTAATTTCAAACCCTTGGAGTAATCGAACTTCTGAAGAAATTCTTTCATTTGAATGAAACCGTCATTCCCCAAATCATCTAAATGAATTGTCCGGTGAATAGAAATCTTGGCTTCTTCCAAACAAAAGGGATTCAAAGCAGAGAAAGGCATGTCATTGCCCTTATACTCAAAGGAAACGAGTTTCGGAGTATCAAAACCAGCCTGGATCAGTTTCTTGCATTCTCGCAAGACAAGCCTCTCGAGACGTTGGCTTGAAATCTCAATAGAATTCAAGAGGTTGCATCTGGTTAAGTTCAACTTCTCAAGAAGCGGAAAATTGGACAAATATTTTTGAAACAAAGTATCCCTCATCCTAGGATCCTCCAATGTCAACCCTTTCAGAGACTTACACGCATCCAGTTTCAAATTGCATCCCATTGACTTGTTTCCTGAGTACCAAAATGTACTAAGATTCGGAGCTTCGAGTCCTATCCTCCTCAGTCCATCACACTGATGCACCTCGACCCTATCAAGTTTAAGACTCGAAACTCGCAGGTTCTGCAACCCGCTGCACTTTATGAATCTCAAGTCCTCAATCAAAGGGCACGAAACCACGAGGCTCTTAACTTCCTTCTCACTAATGTTATGTAATTCTCTGAGACAAAGCTTTCTCAAATTAGAAAGCGCTACACCTTCCCCTTCCCATTGACATCCGCGTAACCTTAATGTAGTGATCGTTTTGGAAGCTAGGAGAGCTCGGGGAAAAGCATAACACCCCTCTAGAGGGAAACGAAGATCAAGGTCGTTGAAATGATTTTGGACAGCAAAATTCATCCAACGGTCTATTTGAGAGGCGAGTTCAGAGTCACAGGATGTTATGTGCAGCGCGAGCTTGTGCACATCTGATTTTTGAAAGCTGTCAATAGACTGATTGACAAAATCTATGAACATCTTCTTCTCGTCTCCTTCAATTTTACTCCTCTGCAGCTGTTTTTGAAACTTGTGTTCGTCGAAGTCTAAGCCAGTATACGAAATCCAAACCCTTCTCCATCTCTTGGAAAATGTGCTTGTCCGAGCAGCGTCTTTTCTACAAGTGAGAAAAGATAAGATGTGGTGGATGACGGATTCAGGCAGCTGTGCAGTTCGATCTGCAGAATCAACTGTGATACTCTTCTTACGTTTGGTAACGACGTTCTCGTCAGTGATGCCAATGTCTTTCCTCTTCTGCTTCAATGTGAACTGATACACTGAATCAACGGAAGCTTCAGCTTTGCCATCCTCGCTGTTTGGTCCTGAGGTCTTCAGGTTCCGTTTCTGTTGATTTTTCTGAACACAATGTTCTTCTGAGGTCTGAACAACAGAGCGGGTTTTATTGTTCATATGGATTGAGCGTTTTTTCGGTTTCCTACTAAGAGGTTTCTTCTTGCCCAAAAAACGCAGCCATGAGAGTCTTTTCCACATCTTTCTGCTCACAATATTGTGAAGATAATGAGAGAGAGACCACAATCAAAAAAAGACTATAAATAGTTGATAAAAGTTTCAATTTAGTCCCTGAAGTATGCTATTTGATCAAATTTAGTTCCTTAAACGTGTTCCGTTCTAATTTAGTCCTCGAAGTATGCATTTTTGTGACAATTTAGTCCCTGCAACATTTTCTGTTCTAATTTAGTTACCCGAGTATATCAATTTGTTCCGATTTAATCCCTATAGTTTCAATTTAGTCACAGCAATATAGGGACTAAACTGTAAAAACATAACATACCTGAAGAGCCAAATTGGAACAAAACAAATACTGGGGAACTAAATTGGAACGGAACACATTTCAATGACTAAATTATAAGAAAATGACAAACTGCGGTGACTAAATCGGAACAAAACGTGTTTTAGGGATTACACCCGAACAAATTGCATACTTCAGGGATTCTATTGAAACATGTTCCTAAATAGTTTATCAATACCTAACGAAATAAATAGCAACCTCAATTTACTTCAATGTCCCAAAACAAAACCTCAATTTCACTACCAAAAAAAAATCCCCAATATAGTGAATGCTCAAAACTCCCAATTTGATCTTACACCAAAATTTTCTCCCAAAAATTAATTTTTTTTACCAACCCAATACTCCATTAAGTACTCACATCATAATTTTGTCAAAAAAATTCAATTTTTTTCTACTAAAATCACCAAATTGAATCACTAGTGGGTTAATAACATGCAAAAACAGATGAATTTCCCAACGGTTAAAATTAAAAGAGCATGCAAAATCAGAGTAACAGCTCAATAATATATCTAAAATGAACCCAAAAATGAAAGCATAATCTACAATTGAGGTTTTGCAGAGAAGAATATTTGTTACCTCTGGAGAGTTTATGAGAATCGTGAACTGAGGAAGAAGAAGCCGACAGTGAAGTGGTTTTGTGAGGGTTTTTACAAGGTTGTTGTGTTATTTATAGTTTAGGTCCGGAGTCAAAGGTTCTTTATGGGCTTTTTAGAGCTTACAAACAGCCCATTGAAGCATGAAATGGATATCCAAAGTACACGTAACTAAATCCAAGGGTGTTCGTTTTTCGGTTCGGACTGGAATTTTGGATTGAATTGGTCTATTTGGTTTGAGTTCGCTCCGGACTGATTATATTTGGTCCGGTCTATCGGTCCGTAAATTTATAAAAATTTCAGATTGGTCTGGTCCAAAATCGATTTGGATTGATTAGAATACTAAAATAAAAAATCTCACTTATAATAACAACCCTTAGTCATCAACCTTGCTTTTTTTTTCCTTCTAAATGGTTGTTTATTAATCTTTTCTGCACAGAAAAATCAATTTTTTAAAGTAAAAATATATTATATGATTGAGTGTTTGTTGTTGTATAGTATATAATGTTTGTTTTATTTTAGTATTGCGTTCTACGATTGATCCTTAATTTTGATTTATAAATGTTTTTTTATTTTCCCCCAGTAGATGTACTTCTTGGTAATTAAACAAGTTGTATGATTTTGTATTAATTGTTCTGTATCATTGTGATATGTTTACTACCTTACAATGTTCAAGTTAATATAATCACAAATTGAATCAATTATTCAATATTTTCATTGACATATACTACCTCCGT
>JAYMSY010000634.1:0-11131 GCA_036897685.1 Monsonia emarginata | reverse complement strand
TGGATACCTCTCTCCCTCTCTTAGATTTGAAATACAAAGATATCCAAACATTGAATTTGGATTTGAAATTCATAATTTCAAATACAAAATTTCAAAACATACTTTTATATATTTAGTTGTTACTTAATTAGACTTGGTGAAATGGATTATTCAATGTTCAAAATTCATTATTTTCATTCTAATTTTGTTCCAAAACCTATGTATTTGACTCCTTCAAAGAAAAAAACCTATGTATTTGACCATACACGTCCAATTGGTTATTTCACTTTCCATTATTTCATATGTTAACAAAACGGTTAACAAGTTTGGATTCGCCGCAAAATTTTTCACTTCATTTACTGAAATCATAATAACTGTTAATATCTAATTGTAATTTAAATGATATCGTTAAAATCGTTATTAACGGACATTACCGTGAATATCACGCTATCTTTCGTTCAGATACAATTGAAACCTTTCAAATCATACTGCCAATAATAATGAATAATAATAAATAATAAATCCAAATTTAAACATAAACTCAATTAATATTAACAAACAAAAAACCCATGTACACAGTTCAAAACCTTGGCAAAATTGTAATCCCACTAAAAAAAACTCAGTAAAAAATTTGTGTAGCCCATTGAAAATGCATGTGGAGACTTGTGTGTATATATATAGACACGCACTACCGTACGAGTGTATAGAAATCGTCCGATTCGTCCCCATCTGGTCCTCTCTCTTTCCTCCACCACCTCCAACACGCAATTACGTTCGTTATTTTCTATTCACTATCTCTCTCTCTCTCCTCTTTTTTCTCTCTCATCACATCACAATTCGCATCGCTTTTTTATTTTCGCACTAATTTTATTTTTTTCGCTCGTCTCCTTCGCGGCGCAGTGTATAGGGCGCGGGTCTTCTCAATTGCACCAAACTGCGCTAACGTGCGCCTCGCTTCACTCTCTTCCTCAAAAACCCATTAACGTCACCTTGTCGCGGCTTCAACGGACACAGGTCTGAATTCTGATACCTTCTTCTCCACTCTGCATCTGTGTTCTCTGTAGAGTTCAGCTAATCGTTGTTAGGAACCCTAGGTTAGTGTTTGTTGCTCGTGATTATTGCTGTTTAGGTTATTTTGTTGGAATGTTTTTTGTTTTTGTTTTTGGTTTTAGGTTAGAGTGGAGAGAGCCTCATTGGTAATTGTAAGTCACTAGGACTCTATCTGATTGAAGGAATTTCCAATTTCAATTTGGTTTAGTTAGCTAGTTTGTTATTTTTAATTGCTCTTCAATGGTAGGTTTTTTTTTTGTTGGGTTTGATTGGTGTCCTGGGAGATTAGGGTAATTGGGTTTGGTTGAATTATTCACTTGTTTTTGGCATTTGAATTGGTTTGCAGATTTGGTTGTATGTGAAAAAGGTCTGATATTTTGGTATAATGATACTTGTTCCAGATTGCTGCATGTGGATTTGCTTGATAGAGTTGGGGTAAAGGTGGATAGGTTTTTGGTGGATGCTAGAGCTTAAAGGGAATATGGAGGGTGAAGAGAAAAAGTCTGGGTTGAAGAAAAGGTCAAAGCCTGTTGAAATTGGCATTGATTCAGATGATGATGAGCCTATTGGGTCCTTGTTGAAGACGAAGAAGACGAGGAACCCTAAGAAGGTTAAGACGGGAATGGAGGGTGGAGGTGAAAAGAGCACCAAGTCTAAGGTTAAGAAGGGTAAGAAGGAGAAGATTGTGATTCAGAGTGTAGATTTGGGGGGAATGGATGACACTCTAGCAAATTTTAGGAAGAAGTTGAAGGGTCCCAAGAAAGACAATGGATCTGGGAATGGAAGGGTCATGGATTCTGCCGTAAGTGCTATCGAGTCCTGCAATGGGCCTCTGGAGGATGAAACCAATGCTGAAGTGTCATCAAAGATGCTGTTGGGGGTTTTGTTCCTATGTGTACGGGATGTACGTGAAGACCAAACAAGAGCAATCAGAATCGGAGGAAGTGGAGATGGCGCGCCGAGTTGGAAACGCTCATCATGTGGTTTGATTTCAGTTACATTGTGAAATGATGAGCTAGGTTTTTCTTTGGGTTTAAACTTTAAAATTAATTAATAATAATAATAATTACTGTGAAGGGTAGAAGTGTTGAAAATGGGAATGCACATTTAATTTTGTTGCCAAAATGAGAGGCGGGGAAGAAATGGAGGAGGGAATCCAGTTGCAGTGTGTTGTTGGGTGTTGACAGATCTGATGATGTAGCCATGGATGGAGGTCATGAAAATAAGGGTAAAGTGAGGAGAAGAAAAAATAATAAACTTAAGAAAGCAGTTGAGAATGGTGCTCCAGTTGATGATGGGTTAGAGTCTCTGGGATCTGAATGTAGAACGGCAGAGGATAAAAAAGTGGCAGATGCAAGGCATGGGGAAGGTTCAAGTCACTCTGCGGGTGAAAATGTGGAAGACTCATTGTCAGCCTTCTTTCAGAAGGCCCAATCTGGTTCTGTCAAGAAGTCTCGTCCATCTCCTCTTTTGAGACAGAAAAGTGGGAATCAGAAAACGGAAGATGAACTGATTTCTAGTTCTGAATGTGCTTTGGAGGGTTTTCATTCAGTGACGGCGAGGAGACCTATATCTGCTTCTCCAAATCAAGGGTCAGAGGGCTCAGCTCTTAATTGCCCCCCTCTGGCATCCCAATTTCAAGGGATTCTTGGGAACCCCATATTAGACTGTACTTGTGGCTCAAACGAGGTTTGCAATGGAAATGCAAAGCCATGTAATTGCCATCAAATCAAGGACAAGTGTTCTGATTCCCACCAGAAAGCTGGACTGGCTCAAAATTTTAGAGATGGGTTAAAGCATTGTTCTATTGGAAAGCCTAGCAATTGTGTGCAGGATGATGAAATTCCAAAATCAACATCTGCCCCAATGGATGCGGAAGATATCCGCGGGTTCTCTAAGGGTCATTCCAAAAGGCGTAGAGACAGGGACATGATTTATGAGGGGGATGCTGATTGGGAGAATTTAATGCATGAGCATGATCAGGTTATGGATAAGGATCGGCCTGCAAGAGTGCGGGAGAAGTTCGGTTTAAATAACATAATAGATGCTGAAATTTGTGGTGCAGCAGCTGTATCAGCAGGCTTGAAAGCTCATGCGGTTGGCCCGGTTGAGAGATTTAAGTTTAAGGAGATTTTGAAGCGTAAAGGTGGGCTTCAAGAATATTTGGAGTGCAGGTTTGATTTATATCCTTAACCCATGTGTCTGTATTGCCCTTGATTTGGGGTATTACATGTTTATGTGGAAGTTTCTTTCTTATACTTCTCTGTTGCTAAACATATGGAACACGTTAAAACTTTGAGTCTTCGAATCACTTCGTTGATTTGTAACTCGTTATACATATAAAATAAATCTAGGTAAAAAACCAACTGAAGTTGGTTCAGGTGGTAAAGTGCTTGCTTATATACAAGCAGGTTCTTGAATATAAAATTGGTACATACAAATTGCCGATAAAATAAATGGGAAAAAAGTAAAACATTGGTTACCTCCATGTTGCATCAATTACTGGTCATGGAAAATCAGTCAGTATTCATGTTTTATAGCTTTAGACTTTGGTGTTTAACGAGGAAATACTAGTATACTAAGATAGATACCTTATAGTGTTCCAACTAATATGGAAAACTTGTCAACAAGATGGCTTTAGATTGCTATTTAATGGGGAAAAAAGAGAAGAAAAAACTGCACTTGCCTTAACTTCTGATCTGGACTTTCTAAGAATGCTGGCTTTCAAAGTTTGCACTTGCAAGCCATCAACTTTTTATGATTAGCATACTTCATTACATGTAACCTTGAACAAACACTATTGCTATGAAGCTGTGTTGTATATTTGGTTTAACAAAAATGGTTTACAGATCTGTGCTAAGGTCAAGGTATGTATCATTATGTTTGCGTCTTCAGAACTAACGGGATAGTGCAGTTCCATCCCATGACAATTTCCTGCACATACAATGCCAATGCCTTCAAATAATCACTGATCTTTTACTGGTTACAAATTACCACCTTATTTGTATGTTGTTTACTGCATTGCATGTTATCAAATAAAATACTTGGTGTTTTGCAGGAATCAGATTTTAGGTCTTTGGAGTAAAGATGTTAGCCGTATTTTGCCTCTTTCTGACTGTGGAGTCAGTGATACTCCTTCTGAAGATGAATCATCGTGTGATTGTCTTATTAGGGAGATTTATACATTTCTTGATCAAAGTGTAAGTTTACCAGTTCACTAGTACTTTCAAATTCTGGTTCATCTTAATCTTTTTGTTGTATAAGTTCTTCAGTATCTGTGTTTCAAATTTGTGAATATGTTTCTCCTTGGGGGTTTAGTTGACTTTTCTGTTAAAGTTTTCTCGAGTTGGAACACCTTGGCTAACAATAGCTTGTACAGGGTTATATAAATGTTGGAATTGCATCTAAGAAGGATAAAGGGGAACCTAGTGCTAAGCATAACTACAAGCTTCTAGAAGAAAAGAAGTTTGAAGCTAGTTCAGGGGCCTCCATTGCTGATTCAGAGGAAGGGGTTTCCTTTATCCTTGGTCAGGTAAAGACTACTCATGCTTCCATAGAAGGAAAGAATGGTGTAACGGTGGGTGATGAGTATCCAACACCAGAAACCACAAAAGACAAGATCCCTTGTCCAGTTAAAAGTGAGGAATCTCCAGATGATCATTACCAGGAAACTACTTCTATTGATGAGAAGCCACCATACAGAACTTTGAATTCAGATATTTTAAGTACTGGCCAATCTTCTGAAAAGCTGGGTAGTGGAACAGTTCTGGTTACAGGACCGGAGATAATGCGTAACTCATGCAGTGTTCAATCTGCCTCAAGTGACCAGATTGGAGGAAACCAGGATCTGCATTGTGATTCAGAAGCCAGAAAAAGAATCATTGTTATTGGAGCTGGTCCTGCTGGCTTAACCGCAGCTCGTCATTTGCAGCGTCAGGGTTTCTCTGTCACAGTACTTGAGGCTAGGAGTAGAATAGGTGGTCGTGTTTATACCGACCGCTCATCTCTTTCAGTTCCAGTGGATCTTGGGGCTAGCATTATTACAGGTGTTGAGGCTGATGTGGACACTGAAAGAAGACCAGATCCTTCTTCTTTGGTTTGTGCTCAGCTGGGCCTTGAGTTGACAGTTTTGAACAGTGACTGCCCTCTTTATGATATTGTGACAGGTCACAAAGTTCCCGCAGATCTAGATGAAGCTTTGGAGGCAGAATACAACAGCCTCCTTGATGATATGGTACTGCTTGTCGCGCAGAAAGGTGAGCTAGCAATGAGGATGTCTCTTGAGGATGGTTTAGAATATGCCCTCAGCAGGCGCCGTATGGCTCGATTAGGAATTAATGGTGGAGAAACTGAACTGCTGAACCAAGGAGAGGCTATATTTGGTTCCAAAAAGTTAAACATTGATGGTAGAGTTCAAGATAAAAGATACTGTGAAGAAGAGATTTTGAGTCCTCTTGAAAGAAGGGTCATGAATTGGCATTTTGCGCACTTGGAGTATGGCTGTGCTGCTTTGCTTAAGGAAGTATCTCTTCCATATTGGAATCAGGATGATGTTTATGGGGGATTTGGAGGAGCTCATTGCATGATAAAAGGGGGATATAGTAGTGTTGTTGAATCTCTCGGTGAAGGACTAAGCATTCACTTGAATCAAATTGTTACAGATGTTTCATATACCACCAAGGAGTCTGGAGTTACCGATGGGATGTTTAACAATGTGACAGTTTCAACATCAAATGGCAGTGAGTTTTCAGGAGCTGCTGTTCTTATTACAGTGCCACTTGGGTGCTTGAAAGCAGAGGCAATACAGTTTTCCCCGCCATTACCTCAGTGGACACTTTCTGCTGTCCAGAGGCTTGGTTTTGGAGTTCTTAATAAAGTGGTTTTGGAATTTCCAGAAATTTTCTGGGATGATTCTGTGGATTACTTTGGAGCCACTGCTGAGGAAACAAATTTGAGGGGTCAGTGCTTTATGTTCTGGAATGTAAGGAAAACAGTTGGAGCTCCTGTTCTTATAGCCTTGGTGGTTGGTAAAGCAGCCATAGATGGCCAAAATATGAATTCATCTGATCATGTAAGCCATGCATTAATGGTTTTGCGGAAACTTTTTGGGGAGTCTTCAGTACCTGATCCAGTTGGATCAGTTGTTACAGACTGGGGTAGGGACCCTTTCAGCTATGGTGCTTACTCTTATGTTGCTGTTGGAGCATCTGGAGAAGACTATGATATATTGGGTCGACCTGTTGACAATTGTTTATTTTTTGCTGGTGAGGCAACCTGCAAAGAGCATCCTGACACAGTTGGTGGCGCAATGATGAGTGGGCTACGGGAGGCAGTGCGTATAATTGACATATTGAGGACAGGAAATGATTACACAGCAGAAATAGAGGCAATGAAGGCTGCTCAAAGGCAGACAGATAGCGAAAGGGATGAAGTTAGGGATATAACTACAAGACTGGATGCAGTTGAACTCTCCAATGCCATGTACAAGAGCTCCTTGGACGGGACCCAAATTTTGACCAGGGAAGCTTTATTACAGGATATGTTCTTCAATGCAAAAACAACTGCTGGGCGATTGCATCTGGCCAAAGACTTACTGCATCTTCCTGTTGAAACCTTGAAGTCCTTTGCCGGGACCAGAAAAGGGCTTACCGCTCTCAACTCATGGATACTGGTACATTAGCTTTTCATTTTTCATCAATCTGTAAATGAATTGAAGTTCATGTGAATTTTATGCGTGGAGTCATATTTATTTAATCTATTAGTGCTCCACCATTATCTTACCACTCAAAACTGAAATATCTGAGGTTATGTTTCCGTCTGAATTTGTGACAGGATTCCATGGGTAAGGATGGGACTCAACTCTTACGTCTTTGTGTTCGTCTTCTCGTGCGTGTTTCAACTGACTTACTTGCAGTGCGCTTGTCAGGTATTTTTCTATTTTATATGCTAGATCATATGTCAGACCATACAAGCATGTCAATATACATGGATCCAAAGATGTGAGAGGACATTGTGAAGGGCAAAATATCTGTTTTCAGTACTTTATCATCTTAAGACTTTTTTGGGAGGACATTTTGTGTAGTTAAAGAAATAGAATGAAGTCAAATTCTGATGGAAAATATACTGATACCCAACTGATCTCCCCCCCATATCTTCTTGGCTTGGACCTTCATAAATATTGTGATTTTTGGAATGATGATTTATTTGAAATCTGCTACAGTATGGCCTTTTTCTATGTTTTGGCATGATTCAATTAAATGAGACACCCACTGTTGTTGTAGGCATAGGGAAAACTGTGAAAGAAAAGGTTTGTGTACATACAAGCCGTGATATACGTGCCATTGCAAGTCAGCTGGTCAATGTGTGGCTTGAAGTCTTCCGTAAAGAAAAGGCTTCTACTAGTAGATTAAAGTTGTTAAGGCAAAATGCTGTAGACTCTTCAAGGGGCAAAATCCATAAAGATCCAGCTTCAGGAAAGCCTCCACTACGCACCCATCACGGTACTATGGATAACAGAGGAGGCTTGCAAGCTCCTTCCTCTGCTGGGGGGCAGTTGTCCAAGAAAGCTAATGGCAAACCAGTCAAGTTTGAAACTGTAAATGATACGAAATCAGAGGTGAATTCGTCCAAGTCTGGAGGTTCAATTGATAGACTAGATGCTAAGATGGAGGACAACAGTTTCCCCATGTCAGAAGAAGAGCAGGCAGCCTTTGCTGCAGCGGAAGCTGCCCGAGCTGCAGCCCTTGCAGCTGCAGAGGTTCGTTTACTTCTAACTGTTATAATCAGTTGTTTAGGTGCTTCTATAATACTAAATTCATGATTACGAGCTGCGTAGGAAATATGATTGTTCTTTACCTTTTCTTTTAAGTGATTTTATTTTTAATAGATGATTGGATTTTTTTAATTATATATAACAAATTCCGTATTTTGCCTGATATAATTCCCGTAGATACTGCTCAAGTGGGAAACCATCTGATTGCCAATCGTAGCAACTTGACTTAATTTTCCTCCATACTTCATGTTGCCCATCTTCCTTTGTGTTTCTGCTGTATTACCCATTCTTTGTAAAATAATTTAGTTATCTATTGCAGGCTTATGCATCGTCAGGAGCCAAAGGCAATACATCATTACCGCTTCCAAAGATACCCTCGTTCCACAAATTTGCTAGACGGGAACAGTATGCTCAAATGGATGAGTCTGATCTTAGAAGGAAGTGGTCTGGTGGTGTTTTGGGAAGACAAGATTGTATATCAGAAATAGACTCAAGGAACTGTAGGGTTAGAGACTGGTCTCTTGATTTCTCTGCTGCGTGTGTTAATCTTGACAGTTCAAAAATGTCTGTGGATAACCTCTCACAGAGGAGCCATTCCAATGAGATTGCATGCCAGATGAACTTCAGGGAGCACTCTGGAGAAAGTGCTGCGGTGGACAGTAGTATATTTACCAAAGCATGGGTTGATACCGCTGGAAGTGTGGGAGTAAAGGACTATCATGCTATTGATAGATGGCAATCTCAAGCTGCTGCTGCAGATTCTGATTTTTTTAATAGGGCTATGCATATAAAGGATGAGGAGGACTCAAACACAAGTTCAAAACCACCTACTTGGAAGCATAGTGGATTTGCAAATGAGGGATCTGTTTCACAAGTGACTATAAACAAAGAGCTGCAACCTAGAGGTGCAGACCGCATTAAGCAGGCAGTTGTGGATTATGTTGCATCATTGCTCATGCCCCTTTATAAATCAAGGAAAATTGACAAGGATGGATATAAGTCAATCATGAAGAAAACTGCAACCAAGGTCATTCCGGCTCTCATCTGAATTGTGTTTTTATATATACAGAAATAAAACTGATGTTTATCGACTACATATTTCAGGTCATGGAGCTGGCCACAGATGATGAGAAAGGCATGGTTGTCTCTGTGTTCCTTGATTCTAGGCGTAGGAATAAGGTATGCTCCTTATTTATGTGTTTTTTTGTTGTATCCATACGATACAGCAAGCAAGCATTTGAGTTGACAAATTTTGATAAACTAAAAAGCCTTTTTTTTTGTGAAATGTGCAAACTACAAAACATGCTATGAAGTTCAGGTCCCTAGCTGGAATTTGTTGATTGTTCCTTGCATCTCTAACTATTTCAAGTTCCCCATTTATTATTGACTATGTTCTTGTAAGTTCCATATTCCATAGTAATATGATAAATGAAAAGACTGACTTATTGGACTGGAAAAAGAAAGTACACGCGCACAACTCATAAATCGTTTGTAGTCTAAATTTTGTGATTCTCTATATTCTTATTTATTTGGTATAACTAAGATCTTCATGGAATTTTATTTATTTGTTAAGAATTTCTTTTCCAAACTAAGTTTGTGGGTGTGGTCAATGTGCAGATACGATCCTTTGTGGACAAATTGATTGAGAGGCACATGTCAGTGAAGCCACCTGACAAATCTGGATGATCCTGAGGTTGAGCCACTGTTGCTTCTCACCAGGCTTCTTTGTGAAGCTTACAGAAGCCCTGTTGACTCCTGCCTGGCTTACTGGCATTATGTTGGTCCCCGCGGTGCATGTAGTTTGCTTCTTTGGAAGTGCCAATGTGCTGATTCAGATACAGTTGGTTCATTGGAGGAAAGGGGTTGTCTCATTGTTGCATAATCCATAGATGTCAGTGTTGCCCCCTGTAATTACTCAATTTTTGTGGCCTGCAAGTTTTATCAGAACTTGTTTTTGAGCAAGATTCAAGGCGGTATTTTTTTGAAGGTGGCATGAACCTCCTGCATGCCAAATGGCGTGGCACAAGTGCTGTGGCTCCTGCATGTCAAATGTCTTGTATCAAGGTTGTATTTCTGGGGCGGAAAACTAAAATCCTAATTTTTTTGGTTAAATTTAGGGATCCCCATAGATGAGACAATACTTGTTCTTGACTCTTTTCATTCTAATTTGTACAGCTTAGGAATGTTTTAGAGACAACAATCATACAGAACATGTTTTATTGCCCTCCAAAAGTACTTAAATATTGCCTCATTGAAGTTCTCGAATGTTTTTCTGTTTTTAGTTAAACATCAGTTACTATTTCATTCTCCAGGACCCAAGAAAAGTAATGCTTATTTTGCATTTTGTCATAGCATTCGAGGGTTATCCTTATGTACTTGCATGAGCATTGCCCCGGCACATGTTGAGCTCATCCTCCATCATGTAAGTGACAACTCTGAGCATTAATTCCTGCTTGTGAGACGAAAATTTGTACATTTGAAGAATCATTCTGACTTTCGCAGTGGTGAGTTGAAGGTGAAGTTCTTGTTTTTTGGTAACCGTCTCTAATAGTAAGGCTATCTATAGTTGATAAAATCTTTCATCTTCTGTATTTTCATTCATTTGTTCCTTTGGGCTATGAAAAGGTTGGACTTTGAACATATTGCATATGTAGTGTGGTCTGCAATGAAACAGCTACAATATTGATCTTTCCAACCCTACCTCCTCTTATGCTATTGGTTTTGCCTTGTTGCTTACACATTTTGTCATGTTGTCAGATGCAGGAACTGTTGTGATGCCTTGCAAAGGACAGGTATGTCATCTAGTTCACCTTTCCTTACTGTTTTCTCTGCTTATGATGCACTGGTTATAAATATTTTCTGTTCATTGACCTTATGACTTGGGTCTGGTGTTTGATTTTAGCTGTTGCAATTTTGTGGTTACTTTGTTGACTTTGGTTATTCCGGTCATACTTAATTGTTCATACTCTGTAGAGGTTTATCTATTGTATCCAGATTCTTGGTTCTTTTCATCAGTATTTGTATTCATGAATTTTTTTCCCCGGCAAACGTGGTTGTAGTTACTCCTTCTGTCTCAAAGTAAGTGCCCTACCTTCCCTTAGAAGGGATGTCTGAGGATAAATTTCTACTTTCTATTTTAGTTAGTGAATTAGGCATGAATTACCAACAATATTCCTGTGTTAATAGTTAGTTATTACAACTCGAGTAGTGGACATATGGGAGCACATTGCTAGGGGTAAAAACTGGAGAGTCAAATACTAAAATCTGAATCCTTAAATTATTGTGTATAGTCAAATGAAACATTTATTTTGGGATGACAGAATTGTATGA